>JAXQQM020060362.1:0-46182 GCA_034641835.2 Pinus albicaulis | reverse complement strand
AAAAATTATATAACTAATGCATTATACATTGAATTTTCTCCTAATCACACACTATTTGAATTCAGGCATAATACAAAATCTCTTCTACTATTGATCATTACTTGCGGAAATTAAATCAATTGCATGCACACATTGAAACCATAAAAATTCACACATATGAACACAATGTTTTAACGGGAAATCCTGAAGCTAAAAACCCCAACTATCTGTATATAATATATTTCATAGATATCATGTAACAATCATCATACAAATATTATCATATCAAGCTCTCAGTACAATACAATCGCTACACACTAATCAGGCCCGATCTAGCAAATCCATGCACCGATCTTTGACACCTACTAGCCTACCTCTAGTGCGAAATCCCTACTGAATATTGGCTCTGAATGAACTTGAATTGGTCCAGCCTCGCTCACGCAATCCTCATTGGCATCTCCAATCACTGTGTGTTGCAATTCATGCAACACTATAGTCACAACTGATAGTCAACCTGCTCTTTCACCTACCTCTCCACTAGTTTCCACTAAAACTGTCCATGCACTGTAGTTAACTGATGTATTCTTCAAGTTGATTAATGCGTTAATATTTAGTGAATTAATTAATGATTAATTCACACCACTTTCACTAGTGTATCAATCAGTTAGACTAGATACAACTAGCTCAAATGTGTCTAACTGAGTTAAACTGAACACAACTCCACCAACTACCTCAATAACTCCACCAAACTCTGTCACATGAGTTCTAACTAAAGTCTCCATGAAATAGCTCCACTTAACCCTCAAGAATAGCATAATTCCTTCTATCATATACTGTGCAACATCTATGCACTTACCTGAAGTGCTCCAAGAGAATAAGATAATGTTTATAGTCCAAATATTATTAAGAGCTAATAATATTCGACGTATCTATTTTTAGACTGAAAATCTAAAAATAGATTCCACCCGATATGTCTAAAAATATAAGTCCGTCTATTTTTCCAACTTGATAAACCATCCACAATTAACATCCTGAAACTCATAGAATATGATCGACATGGCTAAAAATAGACATAGTCTAAAAATAGACTTGCGCCAAAAATAGCCTGCGGGCCCACTTAATGAAGGCGACTCTTTTCACTAAGCTCATCATCTTGTTGCAATCTCAACACTCCCTCTCAACAAGATAGGGATTATCTGCCACCCCGATCCTGCCTCTATGGTATTCGAATTTGCTCCTGGTGAGCACCTTCGTCAAGATATCAACATCCTGATCCTCCATAGGAATGTAAGAAAGTAACATGATCTTCTGCTGCACACAATATTTGATATGATGATACCGGTTCGTGAAGCCATGCAGCCTCAACTCATCCTCCTATCTGTACCATAATCCATATCCTGATGTGCCTCTGAGATATCTCAATACATGCTTGCCTGCCTTCCAAAAGAGCTTGGTAGGCTTAACCATAGCTTGTGAAAGTTGGTTAACAGTGTAGCATATGTTAGGTCATGTATTGACTAGATACATAAGTGACCCCACCAACTGTCGGTAAACAGTGGCATCCACTACCTCTGCTGATGTAGCATCCTCTTTCCTCCAACCACCAGGAAGTGGAGAGTCAATAGGCTTGCAGCCATGCATGTTGAACTTCTCCAGTATCTCCCAGGCATACTTGCCTTGAGACACAAACAATCCATTACTGCACTTCCAAATTTCCAATCCCAGGAAATAATGGAGGAGGCCCAAGTCCTTCATCTCAAACTCTTTTGCAAGATCAGCCTTACATGAGAGTATCAACTGTTCATCACTCGTCAAAATAAAATCATCTAAATAAAGTACAATGATCAGCAAATTACCCTCCACCACAATCTGGCATAGGTTCGGATCCGCCTCACTCTTGGTGAATCCAAGTCTGGTGAAATAACTGTCAATCCATGTGTACCAAGCACTAGGTGCTTGTTTCAACCCATACAACTCTCTTTTGAGCCTACACACATGTGACTCGCTACTGAAGATCTCGAAACCTTCGGGCTGCTCTATGTACACCTCCTCCTCAATGACTTCATTCAGGAATGCAGTCTTCACATCCATCTGATGAATGTGCCATCCCATCTGCGCTGAGAGAGCTAGGATTCTCCATATGGAAGAATACCTTGCGACAGGTGCAAAGGTTTCCTCATAGTTGATCCCCTCAATCTGTGAGAAGCCCCAGGAAACAAATCTTGCCTTGTACTTCTCGATGCTCCCATCAGCATCTTGCCTCACTTTATAGATCCATCTCGAACCTACCACTGATTTCCCTTCTTGCCTTGGGACATTCTCCCATACACTGTTTCTGACAATCAAATCATACTCTTCCACCATGGCATCTACCCATGCAGGGTCCTCCACAGCTTCCTTGAAAGAGGATGGCTTTGTCACGATACACTTGCTCATCAGAGGCATGTATTCAGTATATCGGTCAGGTGACTGTCTTTGTCTGTGCTGTGATGTAGGTGCTCCTACAATCTTCTTTGCATCAAGAATCAGTCACTCAGCTTCTTTAGTGCGCTTCCGCCCTCTAATGGTTGGTGCTGCATGAGTGGTTTCTTCCACTCCATGAACCTCCTCTTGTGGTTGATCCACATCCTGAGGCTCATCCTTAGGAACTAATAGCTCCTCATCTACATGCAAGTGTGGCTCCCTCTCAAGTGAACACTTCATGGCTTTCTCGTCATGAAATTTGATATCTCGTTGCACAATAGTCTTCCGACTATCTCGCAAATACACACGATAGTTGTGGGGTGTATCAGTGTACCCCTCAAATATCCCAACCTCTACGGTTAGCTCCAGCTTCTTCCTGGCATCCTTCGTCACATGAATGTAAACAGGTGAGCCAAAAATCTTCAAATGAGAAAATATTAGGCTTCTTACCAGAAAACACCTCTTCGTGTGTACTCATGCCAAGTACTCTGTGAGGAAAACGGTTTTGCACATAAACCGCAGTATTGCATGCTTCAGCCCACGAGTGTATGGGAAGGCCCTGATCATGCAACATCACCCGTGCAGCACCCATGATCATTCTGTTCGTTCGCTCCACGACCCCATTATGCTGTGGGTTATGAGGCGCTATGAGCTCTCTTCGAATTCCTTCTATGCTGCAAAGTTCCTTGAATTCGCTAGAGATGAATTCACCACCATTATCACTCCTAAGAGCCTTCACCTGCTTCCCTGATTCTTTCTCAACCAGTGCCTTGAACTCACAGAACTTTGAGTATGTCTCGCTCTTCTTCTGCATGAAGAAGATCCAGCACTTACGAGAAAAATCATCAACAAATATCACATAATACTTGTGCTTTGTTGTCGACTGCGAAAAGGTCCACACACGTCTGTGTGAATTCTCTCAAGGGTCGCCGTTGCGCGACTATCCTTCTCATGAAAGGTGGCTTTCAAAAATTTTCCCAAAGTACATCCCTTGCACTGATCTGACTGCACAAGTGTACCTTTGGGAAGCCCGGTAGAAATCTGCTGCAAAATTTTCAAAGCACCATGGTGAAGATGGCCCAATCTCCTGTGCCATAGCTCGCCCTCATCCTGGCTCACCACTTCTTCTACCTTGCCTGCCATTTCTGCACAACCATCTACCTACAACTGATAAAGGTTCTTAACTTGAACCCCTTTCCTTCGGGTTTCATCAGTTGCCTTACTGCGCAGGAAATCCTTTCCCTCGCTAAAGAAAACATTATATCCCTTGTCTTCCAACATTGCCATAGAGATAAGATTATTCTTCAATCCTGGAACATGCATGACATCCTTCAAGATGAAAGGTTTGCCAGACTCCCTCTCAAAGGAAATGGTCTTGATACCAGTCGCACTATATCTACCATCATCGCCCGTCTCGATGTGCACTCCAAGATCCTTCTCATCCAGATCAGTAAACAAATATTTGTCTCCAGTAATCTATCAAGAAACCACACTGAACCCATCATACTTGAGACCAAGCATGCGATTAGTGAAAAATCCAGCTCAAAATTCAAGGCTAAGGACTCTCCAGCTACAGATCCAACAACCTGCTTATTTTTCTTCTTCTGTGGACAATTAGTGGCGTAATGTCCGTGTTGGTGACAATGAAAGCACTTCACCTTGGACATGTCCTGCTTCTTGCCTTTCGCACTGGATTGAGAAGTATTCTTCTTGCTCTTCCCCTTCCTTTCTTTGGCAACCAAAGCGCAATTTTCTTCATCTTCATTCTTCGATGAAGATCTGTCCCTGGTACTCCGCCTTATCTCCTCCTGCACAAGATCTGACCAAATTCGCTCCCATCCTGGCAGTTTCTCCTAACCATTGACAGAGTCCTCATATGAATGCCAACTCTTCGGAAGCCCAAGGAGAGCCAAGCTCACCAAGTCCTCTTCATCTACAGTAACCCCCACACTTCCTATCTCATCCCTGCACTGGAAAAACTTCATGAGGTACTTGGGTATACTGTCGCCTTTCTCCATTTTTATCTTCCTGAGTTTATCCTTGAGCGCCAACTTCCTATGGTTGCTCTTGCTTTGGAACAAGTCTATCAAAGCTTTCCACATCAAGAATGGAGAAGCTTTACCATGAAGGTGATATACTATGTGATCCTTCAAACCTTCCAACAAAATCCTTTGACATTTTGCTGTCTTCTTTTTCCATGCGTCAACTGTGGCAACATCGCTAGAAGCAGGTTTCGAAATTTATACTTCTATGAACTCCTTCAACCCATTATCCTCTAGCACCACCTCCATCCTGTCCTTCTATGAAATATAATTTGATCTACCCTCAAGGGCATACTCCAATCACAATCCGTTGAAAGACATCTCAACTTCGACACCAAGAAAACACTGCTACAAATTCGAATTCCACCAACACAAAACTCAATCACTTCAATGCTTTGCAATTGCTCCAATGATCAATATTGCTCTGATATCATGTAGAAATTATATAAATAATGAGTTATACATCCAATATTCTCTCGATCACACACTATTTGACTTCATGCATAATACAGAATCTCTTCTACTATTGATCATTACTTGTGGAAATTAAATCAATTGCATGCACCCATTGAAACCATAAAAATTCACACATATGAACACAGTGTTTTAACGGGAAAGCCTAAAGCTAAAAAACCCAACTATCTATATAAAATATATTTCATAGAGATCATGTAAAAATCCTCATAAAAATCTGATCATATCAAGCTCTTAGTACAATACAATCGCTACACACTAATCAGGCCCAATCTAGCAAATCCATGCACCGATCTTTACCACCTGCTAGCCTGCCTCTACTGTGCAATCTCTGCTAAATATTGGCTCTGAATGAACTCAAATTGGTCCATCCTTGCTCACGCAATCCTCATTGTCATCTCCAATCACTGTGTGTTTCAATTCATGCAACACTATAGTCACAACTAATAGTCAACCTGCTCTTTCACCTACCTCTCCACTGGTCTCCACTGAAACTGTGCATGCACTGTAGTTAACTGATGTATTATTTAGTTGATTAATGAGTCAATATTTAGTGAATTAATTAATAATTAATTCACACCACTCTCACTAGTGTATCAATTAGTTATACTAGATACAACTAGCTCAACTGTGTCTAACTGATTTAAACTGAACACAACTCCACCAACTACCTCAATAACTCCACCAAACTCTGTCACATGAGTTCTAACTGAATTCTCCATGCAATAGCTCCACTTAACCCTTAGGAATAGCATAATTCTTTATGTCAGCTCTTGTGCCACATCTTTATTACACTTAACTAAGAATGCTCGAAAGAAATAAATGAGATTATAGTCCAAATATTATTAAGAGCTAATAATATTCGACATGTCTATTTTTAGACTGGCAATCTAAAAATAGATTCTGCCCAATATGTCTAAAAATAGAAGTCCATCTATTTTTCCAACTTGATCAACCATCCACAAATAGCATCATGAAACTCATAGAATATGATCGACATGTCTAAAAATAGACATGCGCCAAAAATAGCCTGCGGGCCCACTTAGTGAAGGTGACTCTTTTCACTAAGCTCATCATCTTGTTGCAATCTCAACAGACTGCACAGTATATGTTAGAGTAGCTACTATTATAAATGTATATACATGAAAAATGGCTAAAATATACAAATAAATGCCCAAGAATAGAAGACTGGGCTCCAATACAATATTTCTAGCCAATCTAGGAGAGATTGCTAGAAATGCTAGAAAATGTACAATGTGACAATTAAATTGTCACTGCAAATGAATAAAAATATGAAATTAGGATGTAGCAGATATGAAATGATGATGCCATCCTCTAATAGTGTATCTAAGCAAAAGGCTGATCCCTTTACTCATAAACAACTCCTGCTGATGAGCTCAAATGACCCTCCCAGCAACTGCCTGCAAAAATAATGCAGATCTAGCTGGAGACTGCGCTGTGAGCGAAAAAGGATGGTTGGCCTAATGCCAATGATATGAAAATAAGCTTGGAAGACCTCCTCACTGATCCTCCAATATATAGCCAAGCCCTCCACTGGAAAACAAGCCAAGGAATGCCTCAAGAGATCCTCTATTGTGGCACCCTACAGCACAAAGTTATCCTGCTCTAGGAATAATGCTGTGGCTGAAGGAGGTAGCTTGTCAAAATACTGGAATGAGAAAATGCAGCTCTATAACCTCTCCTTCCCTGAGGAAGAGGTATGGATTCTTGATCGGGAACACCCTAGTGCTGTGCAGCACTACACTCTTGATAAACAGCAAGAGGAGCGTAGTCTCAACAGACTAAGAAAATAATAATCAAGCTTGCATAAAAATGGCTCTCCTTCTCTCCATATATAGCAAGTGCTCTTCTCCACCATGGATCCCATCCACATGTGCCTTCCAACTCATGCAAGTGATCCTCCTCTAAAACCGTGTAGTCCATCAAGGAGATACATTGTGTCTATACAGTGCATGTGGACTTGGTCAAAATGTCTAGATCAAGCATGATCCAATCCTGTTGGCACCATGTGGTGCTCAAATCAGCTACTTTATTATTCCTCCTTTCACACAAGGAGTGTTATTTCTCCACCTAAGGGGGTTAAGGTGTCTCCTTACCCATTTTATTCAACAAAATGAAAATATGCAAACTATAATGTTCCTTTTAGTCGGAGGCTAGAATTTGGGAACATTATCGTCCTTCGCTCCCACATGTTGCTTGTAATCAAGAAAATACATAGAGAGAACAAAATTCCTCCCCCTCCTTCTCTTGTGGCCTCCTTATCAACAATCTCCACCACTGCTCAAGATATCCTATATCCAATGCTTTCTCCCAAGTATGAAAACCGAAATGGTGCACATCATGGAACGATAGAAGGTGTAGGTGGAAACCTTCTTGCTATGCTATGGCCTCCTCAAGGTGGGAGTGACGACTTGCATGGGAAAATTTTGTCCCCGATGATGATCCTCTCATCCATGCTATCATCCAAATAAAAATCTCAACTCTTGGTTCATGCAATGTGTTGGGGCTGAATGGAGAGTTAGGCTTTTGATTCCCAAGATGTTTCTCCCTCCATTTGTGGTACATATGGGGCTTCCTCTATCCTTGGGCTGAAATGGTATGGCCTCCAAGAATGGCCCAAGCTTCCCCATCAAGAAAATCAGCCATGAGATGCCCCCTCAAATTCTCCAAGTGGTTTTTCCCACAAGAAGAGAAAATTAGCAATGTGGAAATCATGGTTTGCCCATGGTGTCTCCTGCAATTTGAAACATGTACAATGGGGAGAATCCTGCTCCCAATGGGCTGTCCCAATATCTCCAACACTCTCCCAGTAGTGCTCCCTATAAATGTACAACCATTAGCAACACAAGGAAGCAACATGCAATGAAAACAAGTTGTCATAAGACAACTAGAGAGTGGGTCACTACTCCACTCATGGGACCAACGTAGTGAACCTCCTTCCTGCATCAGAACTAAAAAAAACAAGTGCTTTCCCAACCACTTGTTTTCTGCCACAAACATCTCATAAGGTGAAAACATGAGAGTACAAATTGGTGCCAATGGTACACACCAAGAGGTATGTGGCTTCCCCCACAAACCATCATGAAAATAGCCACTCCCATTGCTGCAATGGGCCACAAGTACATCATAATAAGGAGCATAAGGAGATGTGATCATCCTTAGCTCATCAAGCTTCCCATATAAATTAAATAAAGGTAAATCAAAATGATAGTATATACCTTCTTTACCATGTAATTCGATCCTTGGGCTGAAATGGCTCATATGAATGCTCTCCCTCACCTCCAGTGAGTAAGGAAATGGTTGTGGCAACCTCTCTAAAATTATCTGGGCTATACATTTGTCCATATGCTGATATAGATCATGTTGAATGCCCTCCCAAGTGAACTCCTCTAGAAAGACAAGATATGCATCAAGGTGCGTAGCTAGGAAGTCCTCATGTGCTGCATGTAATAGTTTCTCCTTGAGACTAGAAGCCCTATTCAAGAAGATTCTGCCATAATAATAGATGACCATATCATCCACCATGTACCTATCATCTCCATATGGGTCATCCAAAATCATGCATGCACCTAGATCCTTGGAGTACTCTACCAAGAGTTGAGACCTCCAATCTGGATCTATCCCCCTCAGAGACAGCATTGGTAATCTGCAATGTGATGCTCTCCTCATGTTTCTTCCTGCTACCTTGAAATATCCCATGCCAAATTTATCCTCCAAAATGCTGCCATGCCCATCATACAACTTCTCATGCTCCAATAGTGATGGTGACCTTTGGAAGTTGGCCTCCCATGAGAAGCTGTCATCCAAAAGGAATCTCCCAAGTTGGGCCAAAGTAGGCATGAGTGGCCTCCATCCACTCCCATGTGTGCAAGAGTCCTTCCTCAAAGGAAGTATCCTCTTCCTCTCCAAATCTGTAGAGTAGTCATCTTGCATCATGAAGATGCTCTTCTCCATCCCTGCAGCAATCTCTGTCAGCGCAGTATGGATAATGAGAGTGGGTGATGCTTAAAATGAGAGAGTGTCTCCCTCCTCCTTGAGTCTATCCCAAACTATCTACACTATTCTGGACTCCTCCAAAGTCTTCACCTCTCTAGAATCCAAGAGTGGTGAAATATATGACAATATGTCCCTCATCAACTCTAGATCAGGGGGCCTTCCAGGTGGAATGCCTCCATATATTGAGACATCTAGTTCAGAAGTGGACTGTATATATGAGTGGACTATTTTTTCCCCCTATTCACTGTTCAATACAGTCTCCTCCTCTTGTGCAAAAACTCCTCAGAATAGATAAGGGTGTATCATCCCTTGATGCCGATCCTTCTCTTCCTCCTCCATCTCACAATCCCCAAAAACTGCAGAATATGGCTCTGGAATTGTGCCTTGGTTCCCACATGTTGAATCATTTGGAACTTCTTGTAAATATAAAATGGTTCCTCTAATGGAATCAGTGTCTCCCCTTTTACTTCCATGTGGTGATGGATCTCCTCCGAAAGGGACAGCACTGTTAGATCTCTTATGCTCATCCTCCCCATCAATTATTGAGAATACCTCATCATCAAGGAGAGACCATCGTTCTTGGTCATCTCTTGAGGGAAGTAACTCTATGTCTCCATAATTGGAAGAGGGCCCTTCACACAATGGGGATATTTCTCTTAGCAAGCCATCATACATGTTTGCATCCCCTTCAGTGATATTGAATGGAGTTTGTTTCATGGTTCCTTCCAATGCATGCAAATTGTTTGAGGTTTTGATACATGATGTTTCATAATGATTTTTATCAAATTTACTCACCAATCCCTTAGTGAATTCATCATATGTTTCTACACTTGCATGACAATATGAAACAAAATTTTTAAACCACCAACCATGAGCCATACCTTTGATTTGCAGCGCTGCTCCTCCAATGGCCACATCTCCTTCCTCCATTCTCCCGGCAGTGCAAGTAGGCAATGAACTACACTGTGGATCTGCATGTGTGGCTGAATGCCCACACCCATCATGATAAAATCTAGGGCTTGCTCCAACTTCAAACCCTCTCAAGAACTTTCTGCAATTTTCCCTTTCTATCTCCTTAAGATCTTCTATGATAGCTTAAATAGTTTGTAAATGAAGCAGGGAGATCTCCTCTTATGTCATTCCTCTTTTCTTATTTCCTTTGTACAAATACTCTTATATGTGAGGATATTCTCCTTCTATTGGCATATTATATTGGATGCACAATATGAGCCAAGATTAATGCTCTGATACCACTGTAATGTTCCGTTTTCAGGAATTTATGCAATATGGTCCAAAAGGACGTTGTATAAAGAAGCTAATGTAAAAATAAGATGAAAGGGGACTTGGATCCCTTATTTAATACATCATACATTAAACTTTTATTATTTTATCTCAAATAAATCCCTCAAGGTAGGTTAAACAGATCTCCCACCCTTCGTTATCTCAGAAAAGTGCTCAAAGAGTGAGCTACAACAATATATGAACATAATCATTAAACTCTGCAAATATGAACATGTAAATAAAGGGGATATAATGCAGCCATCATGTCCATTAATATATCAGCAACAATATATACAAATATATTGAGGGACAAGCCACTCAATCAATGGGATCAATCTCCAATGATTAAAACAATAGAAACATGAGATACTGCAACAGTGTAAAATGTCGGAGAGCAGTAACTGCATAGTCTATGTTAGAGTAGATACTGCTATATATTTATATACATGAAATGTTTCTGAAATATACAAATAAATGCCCAAGAATAGAAGACGAGGCTCCAATACAAGATTTCTAGCCAATCTAGGAGAGATTGCTAGAAATTTCGGATAATGTACAATGTGACAATTAACTTGTCACTGAAACTGAATAAAAATATGAAATGAGGCTGTAGAAGATATGAAATGATTATTCCCTCCTCTGATAGTGTATCTAAGAAAAATTCTGATCCCTTTACTTAGAAACAACTCCTCCTGATGAGCTCAAATGACCCTCCTAGCAACTACCTGCAAAAATAATGCAGATCTAGTTGGAGACTGCGTTTTGAGGGAAGAAAGATGGTTGGCATGATGCCAATGATATGAAAATAAGCCTGGAAGACCTCGTCACTGATCCTCCAATAGATAGCCAAGCCCTCCACTAGAAAACAAGACAAGGAATGCCTCAAGAGATCCTCTGTTGCTGCACCCTGCAGCACAAAGTTATCCTGCTCCAGGAATAGCATTGTGGCTTAAGGAGGTAGCTTGGACAAATGTCAGAATGAGGAAATTCAGCTCTAGAACCTCTCCTTCCCTAAGGAAGAGGTAGGTATTCCTGACCAAGAACACCCTAGTGTTGTACAGCACTGCACTCTTGCTAAACAGCTAGAGGAGCGTAGTCTCAACAGACTAAGCAAATAATAATCAATCATGCATAACAATGGCTCACCTCCTCTCCATATATAGCAAGTGCTCCTCTCCACCATGGGTCCCATCCACATGTGCCTTCCAACTCATGCAAGTGATCCTCCTCTAAAATTGTGTAGTCCATCAAGGAGATACATTGTGTCTAGATAGTGCATGTGGACTTGGTCAAAATGTCTAGATCAAGCATGATCCAATCCTGTTCACACCATGTGGTGCTCAAATCAGCTGCTTTATTATCCCTCCTTTCACACAAGGAGTGTTATTTCTCCACCTAAGGGGGTTAAGGTGTCTCCTCACCCATTTTATTCAACAAAATGAAAATACGCAAACTATAATGTTCCTTTTAGCTGGAGGCTAGAATTTGGGAACATTATAGTTTTGTTGGTTACACACTAATTCTGAACCTAGGTCAGGACCCCTCAAGCCAAAAAATGGTTTTGTTGCTGAGACCGAGATCATTTTGAGAGATATTAGATGTTGTGGAAACCATAGAATACTAAACTAGAAGACTAGTTTGAACAAAAGATTCGTGAATTCTCCATCAAGTAGAACAGAAGTAATAATTTTTCTACTGAAGAGTGGGAGGAAGTATATTTTCACATAGCTTCATGAAATCTTCCTTTTGACCTTTTCACATGAATTACAGGAGTGGTTATTATGGTTATCTGAGTTTCAAACTTGCTGGAAGGACGATAATATCACTCAATGGACACTTAAGTTAATGCAAAAATTAGAGAAGACCGATAACTCCATCACCCGCACTATATATCATTGGGTTGAAACCATTCTAGGTGGGTTTGTGACACAATTTCTAGCTGGTCAGTTTGTGTCATATTATGAAACAGAAAGGAGGTTCTTCAAATGACTGAGAAGTAAGTTCATATGCTCTCTGCCTTTATTGATTAAGATGCTATTGTGTGAAAAGGGTATTCTATGCAGTCACACCGAGTGAATGACCCCAAACGAAGTTGAAAGCACTATGTGCAGCAAAAATTAATTTTGTGTTAGCCAGAGAGGATACAGATCTCTATACAACCCTCTTAGAAACCCGCCTAATAATGATACAAAGAGTGATGAGCCTACGCGCACCGTAGGTAGCCCCCCAGCTACCGCACAGTCGAACTCACGCAAGGGTAAGTCATCTCCTACCCCACCACCACCTCCACCACCACCAAGAGGCGATATGGTTGTGCATATGAAGCTACCCACCTTCAAGGGTGTGGTCAATGAACACATTAAGAGATTCTAGTTTATTGCAGATGCAGTATGGATTGCGCAAAATGTCAACACTAATGTTGCCAAGAGGGCGCAGCTAGCTATGTCATTTTATGTTCGTGTGCTAGATTGGTTTATGGTATATCTGGCTCAAAACGGTAATCCTACTATCGATGAAATCAATAAGGCTTAAGAGAAGTAGTTCAGAAAACTAAAATCCTTGTGTAACAAAGCTGAAAGAAATCTGAAAAGAACCAAATGAATATGTTTGGGAGGCAGATCAACGAATGAAGCACACCATCAGTGATGGAGGACTTATTTATGATGATAAGAAACATAAATAATGGCTTATTTACATGCTCCTGCCACACCTGTGCGACCCTTTGAATCAACAGAAAATCTATTCTCAGATTGAACCTCTTGAATTTTCCATGAAGGTGGAAGCCGCACCCAGAACTGATGACTAATATGGAACTCTACATATTGATAATCAGTTGGAAGCAATGCACTTGGAGATTCAGAACTTGCACAGAGATAGAGGGAAAGAAGTCAGCGCAGATGTATGGTGTATACGTTGTAAGGGTTCTAGTCACACAAAATCTCAGTCTACCTTACTTCAAGATTACATACAAGTGGGAGGACCAAATCCGTTGCGATCCGGAGATGCTGCAACACCGAGTGCATCCACTCCCACGTTGTGGTTCACTGATTGTAAATTGGTTGGATGGCATGACACAAACCATTTCCCTCAATTAGGAAGTTATGTACTAGAAATGAAGCAACAATGGTGTAGGTTTTTCTCTTCAATTGGCCATGATGAGCACCGCTTTCCCACATTTGATCTGACGGTAGACAATGCCAACCTCTATAGACTGTAGGCCAACCCATATTCACCACCATCCCCCTCTAGGTGTGGTGGATATCCATCCATAGAAATGGGAGGAGGGAGAGGTGGAGGTGCAGGTAGCGGAAGAGGAAAACTAATTTGCTATAACTATGGATACGCTGGACACTTTGCGCATGACTATCTGAACCCTGCGCGACAATATTGTTGGTATTGTTGACAATCTAATCATGTTATTGAATATTTTCCTATTTTGATTTCTATAATGCAGGAGAAGCAACAACAAACACCTACGCAGAATATCCAAATGGTTAGAGTTGAGCTGTGAGATGATGATCCAAGTGTAAAAATAATTACACGCAGTGTTGCTGCCACATGATTAGACAAGGGAAATAAGGATGATGCAAAGCCGTGGATCAGGAAGGCTTCTGAACAGAAGAAAGGACTCAACCTGCAGAAGGAAAAGGAGGCTTTTGTAGAAGCTAGAAAGGATTTTGTTGTTGTAGGTGCGTCCACATCTAATTCAGTCACAGAAGCAAAGATTGATGATGAAGTCAAACCATTTTTGCAAGCATGCATCAAGATATTGCGTAACTAGAAATCAGTATAAAACCTTCAGGCTCTGATAGATAGTTGTGTCGATAACTAGTTGCCTCGAACTAAGGGCAAGGTTGTAAAAAAGATCTAAAAGAATAATAAGAGAATTGGTCGGGAGATGCTCATGACCGTGAAAATTGGAGAATATGAGATGGATCATTTTTTGGACTTGGGATTTGATGAAAATGTTCTACCTAAGAAGACCTGGCAAAATATGGGTGAACCAAAGCTGGAATTGTCCACCATTCAGTGGTGCATGGCGAATCAACAAAAGACTATTCCATTAGGGAGACTCCCACAGGTTCTGGTAGATATTGTTGGAGTAAAGCTACGCACAGACTTTGAAGTAATAGAAATTGTGGATGATGTAGATCCCTACCTTGTGTTGTTAGGGCTGGATTTGGCCATATAAATGGGGGGCATCATCAACTTAAAGCGCAGGAGTATGATCTTTGAGAACAATGGTATTCGGGTTATAGGACCTTTGGATCTTGCAGAAGTAGAGAGATATACAGAACTAGTGCGCGAAGGAGATGATGTCGACCATATCTACAAGTTTACTGCACAAGATGAGGATTGGATCAACCCTACTATTGATGGGTTGATGAATTGAGAAAAATAAAACTCATGCTTCTCGGATTCAGATGGGGAAATGGAAAACTGGATGAATCACCTACATGATGTTTTTGCAATGCGCTGCCTCAGAGTCACTAAAAATTTACGATGCATCTCCTCCGAGTTATGGGAATTACCCTATTTTGACGGTTCTAGAAATGTTGTTTTATTTTTGGAAAAACTAGAAAAGGTTGTCCCGGAAGAGCGAAGGTTCTGGGCACTTGATCTTGCCATCCGTGCAACTCCAGCATGCTGGTGGGATATGTTAGTGTCCTATAAATCATAGGATATCAAGGTGATTGAGTATTTCATGAGTTGCAATTTCATATTGAGTATGATTTTCAATATTCAAATGATTTCAAAAAAATATGAAAAAAGAAAAGGAGACTTTTGTAGAAGCTAGAAAGGATTTTGTTGTCGTAGGTGCATCCACATCCAATTCAGTCACAGAAGCAAAGATCGATGATGAAGTTAAACCATTTTTGCAAGCATGCATCAATCTATTGCGTAACTAGAAATCAGTAGACAACCTTCAGTCTCTGATAGATAGTTGTGCAGATAACTAGTTGCCTCGAACTGAGAGAAAGGTTTTAAACAAGATCTAAAAGAATAATAAGAGAATTGGTTGGGAGATGCGCATGACCGTGAAAATTGGAGAATATGAGACGGATCATTTTTTGGACTTGGGATTTGATTCAAATTTTCTACCTAAGAAGACCTGGAAAAAGATGGGTGAACCAAAGCTGGAATGGTCCACCATTCAGTGGTGCATGGCGAATCAACAAAATACTATTCCACTAGGGAGACTCCCATAGGTTCTGGTAGATATTGTTGGAGTAAAGGTATGCACAGACTTTGAAGTAATACAAATTGTGGATGATGTAGATCCCTACCTTGTGTTTTTAGGGCTGGATTTGGCCATATAAATGGGGGGCATCATCAACTTAAAGTGCAGGAGTATGATCTTTGAAAACAATGGTACTCGGGTTATAGGACCTTTGGATCTTGCGGAAGTAGAGAGATATATAGAACTAGTGCGCGAAGGAGATGATGTCGACCATATCTACAAGTTTACTACACAAGATGAGGATTGGATCAACCCTACTATTGATGGGATGATGAATTGGGAAAAATACAACTCATGCTTCTCGGATTCAGATGGGGAAATGGAAAACTAGACGAATCACCTACATGATGTTTTTGCACTGCGCTGCCTCAGAGTCACTAAAAATTTACGATGCATCTCCTCAGAGTTATGGGAATTACCCTATTTTGATGGTTCTAGAAATGTTGTTTTATTTTTGGAAAAACTAGAAAAGGTTGTCCCAGAAGAGCGAAGGTTCTGGGCACTTGATCTTGCCATCCGTGCAACTCCAACATCTTGGTGGGATATGTTAGTGTCCTATAAATCATAGGATCTCAAGGTGATTGAGTATTTCATGAGTTGCAATTTCATATTAAGTATGATTTTCAATATTCAAATGATTTCAAAAAAATACGAAAAAAGAAAAGGAGACTTTTGTAGAAGCTATAAAGGATTTTGTTGTTGTAGGTGCGTCCACATCCAATTCAATCACAGAAGCAAAGATCGATGATGAAGTCAAACCATTTTTGCAAGCATGCATCAAGCTATTGCGTAACTAGAAATTAGTAGACAACCTTCAGGCTCTGATAGATAGTTGTACAGATAACTAGTTGCCTCGAACTGAGAGCAAGGTTTTAAACAAGATCTAAAAGAATAATAAGAGAATTGGTTGGGAGATGCACATGACCGTGAAAATTGGAGAATATGAGATGGATATTTTTTGGACTTGGGATTTGATGCAAATGTTCTACCTAAGAAGACCTGGCAAAAGATGGGTGAACCAAAGCTGGAATGGTCCACCATTCAGTGGTGCATGGCGAATCAACAAAAGACTATTCCATTAGGGAGAATCCCACAGGTTCTGGTAGATATTGTTGGAGTAAAGGTACGCACAAAATTTGAAGTAATACAAATTGTGGATGATGTAGATCCCTACCTTGTGTTGTTCGGGCTGGATTTGGCCATATAAATGGGGGGCATCATCAGCTTAAAGTGTAGGAGTATGATCTTTGAAAACAATGGTACTTGGATTATAGGACCTTTGGATCTTTCAGAAGTAGAGAGATATACAGAACTAGTGCGCGAAGGAGATGATGTCGACCATATCTACAAGTTTACTACACAAGATGAGGATTAGATCAACCCTACTATTGATGGGATGATGAATTGGGAAAAATACAACTCATGCTTCTCGGATTCAGATGGGGAAATGGAAAACTGGACGAATCACCTACATGATGTTTTTTCACTACGCTGCCTCAGAGTCACTAAAAATTTACGATGCATCTCCTCAAAGTTATGGGAATTACCCTATTTTGATGGTTCTAGAAACGTTGTTTTATTTTTGGAAAAACTAGAAAAGGTTGTCCGGGAAGAGCGAAGGTTCTGGGCACTTGATCTTGCCATCCATGCAACTCTAGCTTGTTGGTGGGATATGTTAGTGTCCTATAAATCATAGGATCTCAAGGTGATTGAGTATTTCATGAGTTGAAATTTCATATTGAGTATGATTTTCAATATTCAAATGATTTCAAAAAAATATGAAAAAAGAAAATAAAAGATGGTATATTGAAAAAGAAAAAGAAAGAAAAACCCCAAAAAGAATAATACTGAAAGTATTGCAAATCAAAATTCCACTACTAATTATATTATCTTGTTCAATCATACAGTTTAAGCATGATTGTACAATTTTAAATTTCTGTTGATAGGTTAGAAGATAAGGATTTTCCAAACTGTTTAAACTTGGCATATCAGTATCTAGGTAGAAATAAAATCGTCTCAACAGCTTAATCTGATTCAATGGAAGAAATAAGAATAGGTGTAGGTTAGAGTCTTAAAGAAAAATGAATTGGGTCTACAAGATTAAATGCACCCTCCAAGAGAACAAAAAAATGTTAGATTAGTGAAATGGGTAGGTAGGGATGAAAAGAAAAAAATATAGAAGAAACATGAAGTTATTCCCAAATTCCTTCTAAGGGCTTCATCTATTCCTTGGAATAAAAAGGAAAAATAAAAAACAATGGTACTTTAGCCTAAGTTTCAGGAATTAAAGTTTATTTGAAGATATTGTGACATACTTTGTGTCATAAGTTATATCCTAAAGTCCTGAAACTACATTTTTGCCCCCACTCTTCATTAAACACTCACCTGACCCCACCATCCACTCACGTCGCATCATCACTTAACCCTCTATCACCTTTCACCTCATCCACACTCCCTCCATTTCATTTGACGGTTCACAAAGATTTTCGCCCCCCCCCCCCCCCCCTCATCCTCTGAAAATTAACATTGGGGACCGGGGGGTCTGAAATAGATGGTTTTCCAAACCACCCCGCCTGCTACATGTCAGGCAGCACTCATTTCACACCCCCCCCCTGCACCTTACTGCTTACCGATCGTGCCCCCCTGTGAAAATTTGTTTTCATTGTGACAAAACCACGCAACTTACTATTGCGCCTCTTACCATTGCATAACCATTGCGCCATTACCGCTGTGCCATGACAGCTTCTTCCTGTCCCCTCCATCCAATCAGCTACACTCCTCCCATAGTCCTGTTAGACATTTAATGGCTTAGGCCTTTACCCAACGGGCCCGTGCCATGTCAACGGTAACTCAAACTCTCTATAAAACCAAAATTTATCGATTGTTGAAAGGTTTACCATTTAATTTTCATTCTATTTGTCATAGGTGGCCACAGTCAAATTTTTTAGAGAAAAATAAAGTACAAAGAAGATTCCAACTGTCTACAGAATCAATCAAAATTCTCTTTCTACCATTTCCCCTCCCCATTCTGATTTGTAGAAGCTTCCTCTCTTTAATCCCTTTCTATACAATTTCACTCAAATTATTTTTAGGGGACAACAATGCCTCCAAAGAAGGAACAACATCCCTTCAATCCAATGGTCTACCCCCACGTGGACCTGGATCATGTGCTTCTGGCTGACAGAGACAAAAAACATACACGATACAGAGTTTGAATTTGACTTATTCGATGTATACTGTTGGCTATAATATAAACTTATTGATGAAGTTGATGATATAGGGTTATGGGACACCAAATTAACCTATTTTATATTCCAAAAAAACCACAGCTACCCCAAATTTGTGAGGAAATTTCATGCATGTTATGACATCAATCAGAGAGTTGTAGTAGCCCCCACATGAGAAGTCCTTTTTACTGTTAGTGCCCAGTCAATCCTACAAATGATGTAGGCTCCCACTATTGAAGAAAATATTCCATTTTCATATGAAGCTCTTAGAGAACTGTATCAAAAACTGGATTTTGATAGCATATCCAAAATATTAGAGCTATTCATGGCTGTTGATGCTCCACTGCCCAAAAAGAATCCTCCATATCCCTCATCCACTTTCCCTGATAGAAACCAACATATTGTCATTGTCTTGTCATATTTACTAGGGTATCATTCAGAGCAGTGGATAGATGAGGCCATGATAGGTTTCCTGTCTATTATTTCATCAAATTTTAAGCCTTCAATCATGTTCAACTTTAGCCAATTGTAATGTTCCAAAATTTTCCGACAATAATTTGGAACATTAATTTTTGTTGATTTCACCTAGGAGGAGAATAAATGGGTAAGGAGGACCATGCATAGTGATAATCTCAATAAAATCCCTCATTTTATGAAAGGGGATCATCATTGGAGTAGGTTTTCACACCCTCATGTGTGAACAGGGTTATTTTCAAGTGGACAAGGTCAAGTTTGACCAAGTGAACAGTGTTGGGATAAGAGGTGGAGAACACTTAGAGAAGAAATGCAGTATGAATGAGGAAAGTTTTATTTGGTGGAGGAAACCCTAAGAGGAGTGGGACCCATGGAGAGGGGATTTCACTTGTTTAAAAAGAGGGCAAGGCAACCATTGTTACACATGCTTTGTATTATTCATCTCAATTGTCTTGTCAGACAATTGTGCATTCTTTATTGTTTAGCAAGAATTTCCAGGGGAATTCCTGTTTAGGATTCCTTCTCCTTCTTGAGAGGCCTATTGAAGGATTTTTCTTCATTCTCCACATTTCTTGGCTCAAGGCCAAATTTTCCACCTCCAAGACAGCGTTATTGCTGTAGCAGCATGATCCTGTATTGTAGGGTGTTGCAGTGGAGGACCTCAACACCATTTTCGGAGCTAATTTTCAGAGGAGGGAGTCCCCATTCCTTTGGGAATCTCGTGAGGAAGGTTTCAACACATATTGCACATATTGGAAGGAGGCCAACTCTTTCCCTTGCCCCTACAGCATAGTTCCATCCAGTAACTGCGTTATTTTCAGTGGAGCAATTGTAGTGGGGCTTTTGTAGATTGTTGGAGGGTGAGATATTTGGTGAAGGGATCAGATTTTCATTGTAAAGATCCATTGGAGGATTCATATTCAGATTGGGCATCATCTGCATCCATCCCCACCCAGTTCTATTTTTTAGTTGCTGCTTCTACCCAACAACTCCGGCATTTTGCAGTTTTTGTATTTTATTGCCAATCCTTCCAGGATTGACAAGAGGTAGTCTTTGGGAGCAGATATCTTCACTCCCAATGTTGTATTGGGCCCTATATTGATTTATCCATGTATTTTACATTTGTAGCATGCATTTTCTCTTATAAATTGCGCTGTCATAGCTTGGTATACATTGTGTAGCAGTGTTTTTGTCATGATTCACATACCAGTCTCTTGGGGTTGAGCATTGCTTATCTTGAGTGACTTTTTTCCTCAAGATCATTTATTCATTTGTTGCTGCTATTGTTAATGAGAAGGCTATGTATTTCTCTCACATTTATATGATTTGAGTGTTGCTGCTGCTCCATTATTGTGTTTGCATATTGCTGAGTCTCCAACTTTAGAATATCTTGAGATATTCTCATTTTTGTAGCATTTTCCTGATTTAGGAACATTACAGTGGTACTAGAGCATGATCTATGGCTCAGCTAGTGGATCTCAGCCATCATGCTATCAAGGAGAGAGAAGATGAAGACTCCATTTTGTGGAGAGAAAAGGGAAGATAAGCTTACCAAGCTTCTTCCAAAATATGTACAGAGCATTCATGAAAAATTTGAGAAGATAAGGAGGGAGATTTTTACAGGATCTCCAAGAGGGTTTGAAACTAAGTCAAACTCTAGATTTTATTGTAGGGGATGTGAGCATGAAGCTACACCCTATGATGTACAGTGCAGTCACATGGACAGCTTTTCCATAGGAGGAAAAGAAGGAGTAATGCCGAAGAAAGGAACACTTAGTGGTTTCTTACATGAGTATGAATCTCAAACTCAGAAGTTTAGAGATCATATTACTTTTCTGGAGTTTTGCAAGATCATTGTGAGGAGGAGAAAGCAACATAATGAGGATATATTTCTTCTATCTATCTTTGATGGTTCCCCTACTTGTTCAGCCAGGGTTTGGATAGAAGAGCTAGACACCTTTTTGCAGCAGCATCATATTTCTGAAGATGAAGCCATCAAAGTAGCAGCGCTGCACTTGGGAGGTAAGGTCTATGCATGGTGGTTATTTGAGTCTTTTACTTTTAGAAGAAATTCTAAAACACATGTGGAGGAAACAAACACATTCAAACAAACAAAACCCTTGCATGTGATGGAGGAAACCATAGACTCAAAAACATTTCAGAGGACCATGAAGGAGGCTGATATCTTGCATGATACTTTGTTGGAGGCAAGACCTTCATCTTGTATTTTGGCACAACAAGGCAAAGAAATCCCTTTTCCAAAAGAGGATCTAATCCTTGGGGGGTTTCCCACTCATGTTGAGGAGGCCAAGGGCAACATCGTTGTTATTTCTAGAGTTGATCTAGCACCTCATGCAGAGGGAAGAGGAGCTATTTCTCCAACTAGAGGGATTCTTGCATCTTTTCAAGGAGGTCCCCAAGATCTCATACATGGAGGTCCAAGCACAATCAATGAGTAGCATGATTGTGCAACATTGCAGTTGAAAGGAGAAGGAAGGGAGGAAGAGCAACATCATGTGATGAGAGGCACACACCCTTCTCTATTTCAGAGAGCTAGTGCAAGGAGGAGGGAGACTGTATTGCGCTGTGAGAGCAAGGGAAAGGTTTCCCAACCATATGTACAGTCCACTCTTGACATTGATGTCTCACTGCATAGAGGCATTCCACCAGGGAGGCCACCAAATCTATCATTGATGAGAGACATTTTGTCTTTGGATTCACCACTCTTGGATTTTGAAGAGGTGAAGATTTTGGAGGAGAAATTTGGCATGGGGGATGTCAAAGTAGTAGAAAGCAGCAGCAGGAGAGCTTCACATGCCAGATCACCAGTGCTGTCTCTTAGGAGGATTGATCCTTACTGGAGGTCTCAACTCTTAGTAGAGTACTCCAAGGATCTTGATGCATGCATGATTCTAGATGACCTGGATAGAGATGATGAGTATATGGTGGATGATATGGTCATATATTCCCATGGAATAGTCTTCTTCACTAGAGATTCTAGTCTCAAGGAGAAGCTATTGCATGCAGCACAGGAGGACTTATTTTCCATGCATTTTGATGCATATCTTGCCTTGGCAGAGGAGTTCATTTGGGAGGGAATTCAGCAAAACATACATCAACATATGGAGAGATGAAAAGCTCGGATGATGATGGAGAGGATGTCACATCCACCTTCCTACTCATTGGGAGTAAGGGAGCATTTTCAGTTGAGCCATTTCAGCTCCAGTCTTCGAGTGCATAATGAAGAATGTACAATTTCACCTTATGTTTTGTACTTCTTGTCTTTTTATGAGAATCATATTGTACCAAGGAGGGTTATTCCTTCTTGGATATTGTATAATGATGTACTTGAAGCCATTTGTAGCATTGAGATTGGCTATCTCATTGGTGGTTTGTGGGAGAGGCCACATGATTCTTGGTGTGCACCATTGGCACCAAATTGTACTTTCATATTTCTATCTTGTAAAATAATTGTGGCAGCAAACAAGTGGCTAGAGGAACACTTGTTATTGTTTGATTTCATGCAGGCAAGGGATGCACTGTGCTAGTTCCTTGTATGGGACCTTGATCCACTTTCCGGTTGTCATGTGACAACTTGTTCTTATTGTACTATGCTTCCATGTATTACTAATATGTTTATATTCATGGGGAGCTTTATTGGGAGAGTGGGATTGAGACTGAGGATGCCCATTGGGAGCATGATTCTCCCTACTATACATGTTGTACATTTTAGGAGGAACCATGGGCCAACCATGATTGCCACATTACATTTCTTTTCTTCTTGTGGGAGGGACCACTTGAAGAACTTGAGGAGGCACTCCATGGATCATGAAGAGATGGAGGAGTTAGAAAAGTCAACTCTTTCCCTTTGAGGATGAGGGGAGACTCATTTATGAGCCACTCCATTTATATGAGCAAAACATATGGTAAGAGTATTGTTGGATTGCATAGAGTTTTTTCTATATATATGCATCTTTTAACCATATATATGCAGGGATTTTCTCAAAGAAGGAATATCCTTCCTTCTAGATTTTATGGTCTACATAAGGCCATTATGGATGATCACTCCCTAAGAGGAGATGGGGAAGAAATTTCTCATAGAGAACATACATACATTGCACATGATATCTTTCACTTTCTCCAAGAGAATGGGGCAGCAAGCAAATGGTGGGGAGGCCACCCCTCATTTCATTTTCTATGGAAGTTGAGAGTCAAACTACAATGGCTACATTTGAGGGACCATTGTCCTTCTCCTTTACTTCACATGGAAACCAACATGATTCTCCTTATGGTTCCCTTGGTTGATATTGCTAGAGCTTCTCTTGGGAGCATGATTAGAGGAGAGACACATTGGGTGAATGTGTCCTTGGAAGGAGAAAACTCCCACACAATTTGCACTACATTTTCTAAAGGGAGCATGGGAAATGGTATGGCCACTACAGCAGATCATTTTTTTCCTTATGAGGTGAGCCATATGATGAATATGATGCCATATGATTATGACTTCCAACTCATCACAAATGAGATGATTTGGGCCAACATGTTTCATAACGCTGGAGGAGAGATCCTTAGAGGTCTAATCTTCATCTTGCCATTGGAGGGAAATATCATTTCAGCCCAGGATCAACATACAATCTACACTTATCCTAAGTGGAGATGAGGACAACGTGGGGTAGGGTATTTTGTCTACCAAGATTAGATTTTCAGCCCACCTACATTTCCGGAGCTAGAGGCGGAAGATGACTTTCAGGAGTTTCCATGTTGGGAGGTAGCTCATTTTGCATGAATGATTTCTTGGGGGATGGGGGATCCACATGAGGAAGATGCTCCTCAAACACTTCATAGACTCCATGCCTTGATAGGAGGCTTTCCAGTTCTATCCTTGCAGTTGCTTGAGGACAAGCAACATTTGGGAGGGGAGGACTGTAATGTTCCAAAATTTTCTGATAATAATTTGGAACATTATTTTTTGCTGATTTCACCTAGGAGGAGAATAAATGGGTAAGGAGGCCCATGCATAGCGATAATTTCAATAAAATCCCTCATAGTATGAAAGGGGATCATCATTGGAGTTGGTTTTCACACCCTCATGTGTGAACAGGGTTATTTGCAAGTGGACAAGGTCAAGTTTGACCAAGTCAATGGCGTTGGGATAAGAGGTGGAGAGCACTTAGAGAAGCAGCGCAGTATGAATGAGGAAAGGGTTATTTGGTGGAGGAAACCATAATAGGAGTGGGACCCATGGAGAGGGGATTTCACTTGTTTAAAAGGAGGGCAAGGCAACCATTTTTACACATGCTTTGTATTATTCATCTCAATTGTCTCATCAAACAATTGTGCATTCTTTGCTATTTAGCAAGAATTTCCAGGGGAATTCCTGTTTAGGATTCCTTCTCCTTCTTGAGAGGCCTCTTGAAGGATTTTTCTTCATTCTCCACATTTCTTGGCTCAATGCCAAAGCTTCCTCCTCCAAGACATCATTATTGCTACAGCAGCATAATCCTGTATTGTAGGGTGTTGCAGTGGAGGACCTCAACACCATTTCCAGAGTTTATTTTTAGAGGAGGGAGTCTCTATTCCTTTGGGAATCTAGTGAGGAAGGTTTCAGAACCTATTGCACATCTTGGAAGTAGGCCAACTCTTTCCCTTACCCCTACAACACATTCCATCTAGTAACTGTGTTATTTTTAGTGGAGAAATTGTAGTGGGGCTTTTGTAGATTGTTGGAGGGTGAGATCTTTGGTGAAGGGATCAGTGTTTCATTCTAAAGATCCATTGGAGGATGCATATTCAGATTGGGCATCATCTACAGCCATCTCCATTCAGTTCTATTTTTGAGTTTCTGCTATTACCTAGCAACTCCGAAATTTTGAAGTTTTTTTATTTTATTCCCAATCCTTCTAGGATTGACATGAGGTATTCTTTGGGAGCTGATATCTTCGTCTTCATGAGGTAGTCCTTGGGAGCTGATATTAGTCATGTCGTCATTCTTCGTCTTCATGAGTCACAGTAGAGCCTTCTAAAGGCTTAATGTGGGTTGAATTATTTTTATGGGCCATTTTAGAATCCAATACTGATATCTATTCTACAATATTCCCTTGGAATCAATTCAACTTGATTCTTCAAACAAGACTTATGCAATTCAGAAAAAAATACACACCTTTTACTTGCTTTTTAGGAACTCTGTATTGAAATTGAATTATCTCTGTAATTGAGAATCTTAAATATCTGAAATTAACTGTTGTAGTAGCCTTCTGAACTATCTTTCAAATGCCACAGGTATGATCTGATTTGGATTCTTCGAGACAAAGTTATTTCCAATCTCCCACAATGACCCAATTTTGGACTGGTTCAGTAGAGCAAACTTGTACGACTTGCCACGTGTCACTGTTTCATCCTTGGTCTCTGAAACTGATAGAAAAGAAACTACAGTCCGTGCACTTGCAAAAATATTTTACGGCACTCCAATCCGATGCCCAGAGAGAGAGTTATTGAACTTTTCCCACGATCACCTCTTTGAGATGAAATTCAGGAGCCTAAAAAAGCACTACCTTCCACAGATCATATCTCCCAAAATATTGCGAACCAAGCTCTAAAAAGTTTTGATGAATTTCCTCAGGATTTCAGCTTCGCACCATATGAATTTCAGATTCTGAACCTTCGTAGATATTTTTTTATAGCACAAATGCCACGATGACCTGTTTAGGATCCTGAAAAAATACCTAACTTCCACAGATCATATCTCCGAAAATATTGCGAACCAAGCTTTGAAATTTTTATACAAACTTCCTCAAGAGTTCAGCTTCGCACCCTAAAAATTGCAGCTTCTGAAGCTTCGTAGAACAAAAGTTATAGCGAACATTCCACGATGACCTGTTTGGAGCAGCGAAACCCTAGAATCCAAAGCTCTGATACCAAATGTTGTGTAACCAGCTCCAAAAATAGAAGAAAAGAGATATCAACGCCTTATAAATGAGCCACTTTGAGGGGGAAACCTCCAATACATTATATAAATGAAAAATTCTTGGATGATACAATTTACAAAACCTCCTTTCTATATATAGGAGTCCATGGGGCCATAATGTAATCCTAGTGGGCCACAATGTAATCCTAGCCGACCTAACAATAATAATTTAAGCGCACAATAATAACAAAATGGGGGTTACAAGGGTACAATAATAACAATAAGGGGGTTAAACTAACAATAATAAGGGACTATACTAGTGATATAGGGACCTAACAGGATTTCTCTCACATTTATATGAGTTGAGTGTTGTTGTTGCTCCATTATTGTGTTTGCATACTGCTGAGTCTCCAACTTTAGAATATCTTGAGATATTCTTATTGTTGTAGCATTTTCCTGATTTGGGAACATTACACCAATTCTTATTTGATTCCATCCATGATCAATTTCTAAAGTTTTACAGAGAGGAATTGTTCAAATACACTTCATTTTTGGTCTATATTTTTATCTATTTTCAGGCTAGCAGATTCCAGTTTACAATGAGGAAGGTTAATGATGACTCTCAACCTCAATCAGTCATCTTTTGGACAACCATGTTAATGAAGGAATAGAAATACTTCACATACAAGATATTTGTTGATTCATTTTTGCATATAGCAATGAGCATATTCAAAAGTTCAGTGGAAACAAGGATTAATGAGGAAATTAAGAAAATCGTGCAGTTATCAGACCAAATCATAACTGGAGATTGGTACTTGTACCAAAACTAAACTGAGATCAGAATTTATGGATGTGATTTGGCCCCATAAAATCTTCCAAAGTTCCTCCCCGTGAGGATCTTTGCTTTGGAATACATAACGAAAATGATCAATGCAGATAAGGTGCACTTTGTATCTGCCAAGAAGAAATCTCAATTTAGGATCAAGTCCCAAATTGGTCCTTTTATTTGCAATAGTAGGGCAGCAGGAGAAGAGGCTGATAATATGTCGAGGTAGATAAAATTTAATCACAGCTTCACTTGGTCATATGACCCACTTGGTATTATTTCCAAGAAATGGGTGGACAACAAATCAACCCCTTATATCCACACCCACATGCCTAAGATTGAACAGTTTATGAATCAAGCAGAATGGGCAGCAAATACACTGCAGGAGGTTGAGGAACAAGTGATCTCAACATCAACAATTCAAACCCCTACTCCACAAGAAAAGCAGACTATAGAAGGAAAAGAAGACAAGCGAAAAGAGCCAGAGAAAGAGATAACAAGGAAGAGTCAAGAGATGATCAGTCTGATATGGAGACTGATACATCTAGTAGAGAATTTAAAATGGAGTATAGAAAGAGATCTAGAGTCCACATGGACATTGATCAAAGAAGTGAAAAATATCAACAGATAGTCATCACAATCATGGATTCTCCTGGTTCTTCTCCAGTAGGTGGAAAAACCATATTTTCAACTGTAGAAATTATAAAATATGCATGTATATCTTGGATACACCCGATATAACAATTTTCTAAAGTTAAATAATGAACTGCTTCTACAAATCTTTGTGGAATTAAAAACACAATCGCCAATCACATTAACATGAAGAAAAATCAATCACACACAACACAGATAATTTCTAGGGGAAAGCTTACAACTAAAAACCCTACTATCCTCTATTATATATTATATCATGTATCATGAAACAATTACATACAAAACTCTTCTCACAAGAGCCCTTAGTACGTCAACTAATTTTCTCACACTGTCATACAAAAACTGGCAAATCCCTTAGCCAATTTACTGTCTCCAAATAGCCTTCCTTCACTGTGCAATCCCTATAAAAAGAAACCCTGAATTGATGCCTTCTTGTCTACCTTGACTACGTAAGTGTCATGGGCACATTCAATGTGTGTGTGCTTTCATGTGTGCAAGAAGATAATGTCACAACTGATATTTTACTTCCCTTTCACCTAGAGCTCAATTGGGTCTCCACTGAATCTGAAATGAATGCAACATATAATAGTAAATTTTCAATTGCATGTGAGATAACTACATGTGAATTAATTAATATTTAATTCACTTGATATCTCACTAGTGTATATTCAGTTACAACTAGCACAATTGAGTTTAACTCACTTAACTAAGTTAAACTATTTACAACTTGCACAAAATCATGCACCACTACACTTCCAACTCTGTTATAAATAGAATTGCTCAGTTACAACTAGAATCATTCTGCATGTCCCGCCAACCAAGCTCTAACCCAAAATTCACTTAGCTAACTAGTTTTCCACTTCAATTAACTATTTCAAGTCCACATTGAGAATAGATTACAATTTAATTTCCATCTAAATTAAGGGATAATAAAAATAGGCATGCACCTAAAAATATCTAGTGGGCCCCACCCAAGTGTAGGTGCTTAATTTTCACTAGGATCATGGGTGCCAAAAAAAATTCTTGTTGAATCTCAACACCCCCTCTCAACAAGAAAGGGATTATCCTTCACCCCGATCCTGTCTCTATGGTATTTGAATTTTCTCCTAGTGAGCACCTTTGTCAGAATATCTCCATCACGATCTTCCATGGGAATTTACTAAAGCAACATGATTCTCCTTTACACACAATATCTGAGATGATGGTACCTGATATCTATATTCTTGGACCTATCATGAAACACGGGATTAATCGAGATTTTAATGCAACTTTATATATCACAATGAATCACTGTCGAATCCATCTGAGAACCAAAAAAACCAACCAAGATATTTGTCATCCAGATAGCCTCACATGCAGCTTGACTTGCTACCATATATTCCGCTTCCATTGAACTGAGTGCCACGAATATCTGCTTCTTTCTTTTCCAAGAAACAGTTGTAGATCTAATGCTAAAGATCCCTCCTGGTTTTCTTTTCCTGTCTGATGGAATACCAGCCCAATCCACATCCGTGAAGCCATGCAACTTCACTCCATCCATCTGTCTGTACCATATAACATACTATGATGTGCCCTTCAGGTATCTTAGGACATACTTCCCTGCCTTCCAAAAGAGATTGGTAGGCTTAACCATAGCTTGACTCAGTTTGTTAATTGCATAGAAAATGTTTGGTCTTGTGTTCACTATATACATTAGCGAACCCACTAATCGTCGATAGACAGTAGCATCCACTACCTCTCCAGATGTGGCATCCTCTTTCCTCTAATTTCCTGGAAGAGGAGTATCCATGGGTTTGCAGCTCTCCATGTTAAACTTAACCAGTATCTCCTTTTCATACTTTCCTTGAGACTCAAAAATTTTACCATCTTGCTACCATATTTCCAATCTAAGGAAATAATGAAGGAGACCCATATCCTTCATTTCGAACTCCCTTACAAGATCCTCCTTGCATGAGTGTATCATCTGCCCATCACCAGTCAATATTAAATCATCAATATAAAGAAAAATGATTGAAAGCTTACCCTCCACTACAATTTGGTACATGTTTATATCTGCTTCACTTTTGGTGAAGCCCAATCCGGTGAAATAACTATCCAAGTGTACCAAGCACGGGGTGCTTACTTCAACCCATACAACACTCTTTCGAGTCGGCACACATGTGACTTCCTGTTGAAGATCCAAAAACCTTCAGGATACTCTATGTACACCTCCTCCTCAATTATCCCATTGAGAAACATAGTTTTCACCTCCATCTGATGAATGCGCCAGCCCATCTACATTGAGAGTGCAAGGATGGTCCTTATGGAAGAGTACCTTGCGACAGGTGCAAAGTTATCATCATAATAATATATCCCCTCGATCTGTGAGAAGCCTCGGGCCAAAAATCTAGCCTTGTATTTCTCCACACTCCCATCAACAGCTTGCTTTACCTTGTAGATCCATCTCAAACCTACCACTGCTTTATCAATCAGTCTTGGGACAATTTCCCATTCATTTTTTTGACAATGGAGTCACACTCCTCCACCATTGCATCAACCCAAGTAGGTTGTTTCACTACTTCCTGAAAGGAATATGGTTCAGTCACAATACATTTGCTCATGATAGCCATGCATCTAGTAAATCGGTCAAGAGAATGTCTTTTTCTGCATTGTGAAGTAGGGGCTTCTACATTCTGTGCAGCATCAAGTCTCAGCCTATCAGCTTCCGTGGTGTTCCTTCTACCATTTTTGATGGATGGCTCTGCATGAGTGGCTTCCTCCACTCCCTGAACCTCCTCATGTGGTTGATCCACGTCTTGAGACTCATCTTTGGAGCCAGTAGGTCCTCCTCTGCATGCAAGTCCAACTCCCTCTCAAGCAACAACCACATGGATTTCCCCTCATCAAATTTTATATCCCATCGCACAATAGTAATTCTGTTGTTTGGAAAAGACACATGATAATTATGGGGTGTTTTTGTGTACCCCACAAAAATCCCAACTTCAGCAGTTAGCTCCATGTTATTCCTATCATATTTGGTGACATGCACGTAAACAAATGAGCCAAAAATCTTAAAGTGTGAAACATCTAGATTCTTACCAGTGAAGGCTTCTTCAAGTGTACTCATGCCAAGTATTGTATGAGGACAACAATTTGCACATAAGCCGCAATGTTGTATGCTTCCGCCTACAAATGCATTGGTAGGCCCTGATCATGCAACATCGCTCATGTTGCACCCACGATCATTTTTTTCTTCCTCTCTATGACCCCATTCTGTTGTGGGTTATGAGGCGCTATGAGTTCTCTTTGAATTCCTTCTTTGTTGTAGAAGTTCTTGTATTCGTTAGAGATGTATTCTCCGCTATTATTGCTCCTAAGAGCCTTCACTTTCTTCCCTGACTCTTTCTCCACCAATGCCTTAAAATCACAGAACTTAGAGAATGTTTTATCTTTCTTCTGCATAAAGACGATCCGGCATTTACAAGAAAAGTCATCAAAAAGTATTACATAGTACTTATGTTTTTTTGTTGAAGCAATTGAGAATGGTCCACACACGTCTATGTGAACTCTCTCAAGGATCCCCAAAGCATAGTTCTCCTTCTCATGAAAGGTGGAATTTACATAATTCCCCATGCTGCAACCCTTGCACTGATCTAACTGAGCAAGTGCTCCCACTGGAAGTCCAGTAGATATTTTTTGCACGAATTTCAAGGCTCCATGATGAATATGTCCTAATCACTTGTGCCATAATTTACCCTCATCCTGGCTCACCACTTTTTCTGCCTTTCCCATCATGGCAGCACAACCATCTACATCCAGCTTGTAGATATTCTTAACTTGAATCCCTATCCTCTTGGCTTGAACCATTTTTTTTATGTCGCGGGAAATATTTTCCATCACTAAAAACAACATCATAACCTCTGTCCTCCAACATTGTGACTGAGAACAAACTTTTTCTTCAGACCTGGTACATGCATTACATATTTTAATTGAAATGGTTTACCTGGCTCCCTCTAAAAGGTAATGTTACCAATCCTGGTAGCACTGTACCGTTCGTCATTTCCCCTCTTAATATGCATCTAGATATATTTCTCCTCCAAGTCACTAAAAATTTCCTTATCCCTCGTCATGTGAAAGGAAGCACCACTATACAAATACCACACTGATCCCAATGCACTTGACACCATGCATGCAATAGAGGATAAGTCCAGCTCAAATTGTGAGGCAAGGGCCTCACCAGCTACAGATCCAACAACCTTCTTGTTCTTATTCTTTTGTGGATAGTTAGTATAAAAATTCCCATGTTCGTGACAATGAAAACACTTCACCTTGGACATGTTTTGCTTCTTGCCTTTAGATTCAGATTTAGAATGGAATTTCTTCCCCTTCCCCTTCTTCACCTTGGCAGACAAAGCACAATCCTCTTCATCATCATCCTTTGATGAAGAGCCATCTCTGGTGGTCTACCTGAACTCCTCCTGCACCAGATCTAACCACTGTCGTTCCTAATCCGACAATTTTTCCCATTCGTTGGCAGATTCTTCATAACTATTCCAACTCTTAGGAAGTCCTATGAGAGCCAAACTCACCAAATCATCATCAACGACTATTATTCCCACACTCCCCAGTTCATCCAGAAATTGGACAAACTTTGTGAGATACTTTGGAATGGTGTCGCCCTTTTCCATCTTGATCTTCCTGAGTTTATCTTTTAGCGCCAATTTCCTATGGTCGTTGCTGCTTTGGAATAGATCTATCATAGCCTTCAACATAGCATATGCTGTGGCTTTCCAATGGAGGCTTGAGACAATGTGGTATTATACTCCCTCCAATAGGATCTTCCTTGCCTTTGCCACTTTCTTTTTCCATGCATCAACATCTACAACATCTAGCTTAGGAACATCCTTTTCAATGAATTCCTTCAAGCCATTGTCTCCAAGTTATGCCTCCATCTTTTCCTTCCAAGAAATGTAGTTTGAGTTGCCCTTGAGTGCATACTCTAACCTCAAGCCATTGAAATCCATTTTGATCTTGAATCAGCTGTAGCACCAATAAATTCTTTCTGCAAATTCAAATTCTATCTAGTCAAAAACTAAACTCCTGCTTCACTTCTGCAATTTCCTATGCTCTGATACCATGTAGAAATTATACAATATGCATGCATATATTGGATTCACCTGATATAAAAATTTGCTAAATTTAAATACTGAATAACTTCTGTAGATATTTTCGGAATTAAAAACACAATCACCAACCACATGAACATGAAGAAAGATCAATCACACACAACACAGATAATTTCCCGTGGAAAGATTACAGCTAAAAACCCCACTATATTCTATTCTATATTATATCATGGATCATGAAACAATTACATACAAAAATATTTTCACAAGAGGCCTCAGTACATCAGCTAATTGTCTCACATTTTCGTAAAAAAAATAGCAAATCCCTTAGCCAATTTACTGTCTCCAGGAAACCTGCCTTCATTGCACAATCCCTACTGAAAGAAATCCATGAATTGAAGCCTTCTTGCATGCCTTGATTGCGCAAGTATCATGGGCATATACAATGTGTGTGTCCTTTCATATGTGCAAGCGGATAATGTCACAACTGATAGTTTACTTCCCTTTCACCTAGAACTCAACTAGGTCTCCATTGGATTTGACATGCATGTAGTTAATAATAGTAAATATTCAGTTGCATGCAATATCACTACATGTGAATTAATTAATATTTAATTCACTATATCTCTCACTAGCGTATCTTCAGTTACAAACAACACAATTTAGTTTAACTCACTTAATTAAGTTAGACTATTTACAACTTGCACAAACTCATGCACCACTGCACTTCAAACTCTGTTACAACTAGAATCACTCAGTTACAACTAGAATCATTCTGCATGTCCCACCAACCAACCTCTAACTTGAAATTCACTTAGCTAATTGATTTTCCACTTCATTTAACTATTTCAAGTCCACATTAACAATAGATTTCATTGTAATTTCCATCTAAATTAAGGGATAATAAAAATACACATGCACCTAAAAATATCCTGTGGGCCCCACCTTCGTTTAGGTGCTTAATTTTCACTAGGATCATGGGTGCCAAAAAAATTTCTTGTTGAATCTCAACATCAACATATTCACACATCATTCCAATCCAACGGCAGAACCTACAAACTCCCACATCTACTGCTACTACATGGGGAAAGGAGGGAATATCTATGACACATTCAGGGAAATTAAAAGGAAAAATTAAATTCTAAAAACCAACACCTACAACCAATTTTGGAAGCAGACAAGCAGTTCATAGAGCAGGCTTTTATCAACCTTTGACTCAGAGAAATAAAAGATGAGAATGGATTTCCTAGAAGCACAGATATCTCAACCTAAATCACTTGCAGACTTCAAGCACACTGATTTTGAATTTGATGTGAAAGTCATCCATCTAATATACCGGATGGAGATGCATAAAAAGACTAGAGAAATGATTTCCTCCACATTGAACAACACTGCAATGAGTTTGTCTAAATTGCAGGTATGTGTAGAAATTATATACAATATGCATGTATATATCCAAACTCTCCTAATCTCACAATATTTATCTTCTTGCAAAATACAGAATCCTTCCACTATAATTCTTGTGGAAATTTAATCAACAATTGCAAAACACATGAAGTAATAAAACACACATAACACAGTTGTTTAACGGGAAAGCCTGAAGCTGAAAACCCCAACTATATATTATGTAACATGGAGATCATATGAAAATCTCATACAAACATACAAAGCTTATCACAAGCTCTCAGTACAGTACAATCATCATACACTAATCAAGACCAATCTTGCAAATCCATGCACCGATCTTTGCCTCCTGCTATCCTGCCTCCACTGCGCAATCCAAGCTGATTACAAAGAACAATTCAATGTAATCCCACTCTCATTGACTGTGTTATTATCATTGGAAACTCTAATGTATATATAGATGTAATTCATGCATCACTAATAGTCACAACAGATAGTCCATCTTGCCCTTTCACCTATCTCTCCACTGGTCTCCACTGAAACTATCCATGCACTGTAGTTAACTGATGTATTCTTAAGTTGATTAATGAGTTATTATTAATGAATTAATTATTAATTAATTCACACCACTCTCACTAGTGCATCAATCAGTTAGACTAGATACAACTAGCTCAACTGTGTCTAACTGAGTTAAACTAAACATAACTCCACCAACTATTTCTACAACTCCATAAAACTCTGTCACATGAGTTCTATCTGAATTCCTCCATGAAATAGCTCTACTAAACCCTCAAGAATAGCGTAATTCCTTCTGTCAGCTCCTGTGTCACATCTGTGCACTTAACTGAAGTGCTCCAAGAGAATAAGATAATGTTTAGAGTCAAAATATTATTAAGAGTTAATAATATTCGACATATCCATTTTTAGACTGGAAGTCTAAAAATAGACTCCGCCCAATATGTCTAAAAATAGAAATCCATCTATTTTTCCAACTTGACCAACCATCCACAAATAGCCTCTTGCTACATATAGAATATGATCGACATGTATAAAAATAGACTTTGAGCCAAAAATCACCTGTGTGGGCCCCACCTAGTTTAGGTGATTATTTTCCAACTAGGATCAGGAATGATGTTTCAGGATGCCTCCTTCACTATTTCTTGTTCCAATCTTCAACAGTATGTTTTGCCAACTTTCAATCTCAGCTTAAAATGGAGAATATTTCTTCTCTGGCCAAAGATACAAGAATCAAATCCCTCGAGGACTTAGTGGTAAATATTGGGTATGATCCAACCAATGTAGAGGTTATGGAAGAGATCCTAAAGAAGAAGAATGTTGATATAGAAACCCTCAAAAAAAAACTCAAAATGTCAGCAACTGAAGACCCTTTGACAAAGGACATTGAGGAAAATGAAACACAAAAAGTTGAAATGCTGAAGTTAATCATGGAGCAGTCTGAACAGCTAAAGCAAATGGAGACAAAGATGGAAAAAATGGTTAAAGAAAAGGAGAAAGCAGCATAAATGGCCATTGTTTCTTTAGATTTTGTCCCTATTTCATCCATCCCTACAGCTACACCAACTACTACAGGTACATCAAGTGGTGCAGAACAGCTAGCAAAATCCATAGAAAACATTACCATACAGACAGCAGAAATAAAAAAGATGGAAGCATAAATCAACACCCTTAAGGATTTGAAGAAAAGGTTAGATAATGCACATGAAATTGAGATACAGAGAGCTCAAAAACATATTGAAGAATTAATAAAATCAGAGAGTGAATCTTCTATTGGAAAAACTTTTGGTCAAGCAAAAGAAATAATTTGGACAAGAATTGTTGATTCCATGAATGAAATATGGCCTTCTATTCAAATCATTTTCGAACAGAGGGATCTAATTGGACTAGTGAATGATGCCATAGACAAAGGAAATAGAGAACTAACAAGCATGCCTTGAACAAAAAATAATATTATCAATTTCTTGAATTCCAAGAACAGATTTGAATTGGAAGCATTAGGAGTGGAAGACAGAACAAAAACCATCCTAGAAGTCAAGAAGGTACTCAAAAAAAATATTTTGGTCACATAATTAGAGGAAAAGTGTCATCAGTTACAAATTGATGTCAGTAGATTCTTCAACAAAATCAAACCACTCACAAAAACAGGATTGCCAATTCTTTTTGTGATAAATGATAAGCTCATGCACGAGGGGGATTATGTCAATAATTTGAAAGATATTTCCAAATATAACACCAAATTTGCAGGGAGTAAAGGTTCAATGACTGGAAGAGCCTTCTTAGAGTCTATGGATAATGATTTATACATACAACATGAAATAAGCATATTTTTTAGTTAAGGCCAACTTTTATGAATTTCACAGAGACCGATGAGATTTATAGGAAGTTAATCATGATCAAGAGCCTAAATGCACTGTAGTGGGATAAATTGTGTGATTACCAAGAAGGGTGAGAGATCAGCGCATCAGCAGGACAACCAACTCGGCAAATCTACAAATCAACATAACAACATAGTATATCAGCATCAGATTATCTAAACCTTCTAGCACAGAAACAATTTAAAGCATACAGTAATGACCTTCCAGAGATCAGGGCCATACGTCACAGTTACTTTATCATGTCCACTTTGTGGTGACATTTTTCAAGTTTAATCATTATTGTAATTGTTGGCTTGAGGGGTCTTGACCCAATTTTGGAGGCTAAGTTTTGCCAAAAAACCCCTATACTACTGGCCCTTTCGGTAGTGACCTGCTTGTGCGGGCCAAATTCTTAGCTGAAGAAGTATTGGTGGGTGCTGGAACCAGGCTTCCGTACCCTGAGAGAGAGAGTAGGTAAATCAAATAATTGGAAACTATCAGATCTACGAAGTCAGAGGTCGTTCGTAGGACTTTCAATGATTAACCAAAGTACATTTTTACTAGATTTATATAACAGGCTCGCATCCACGTGCGGACAGCCAAGTATAAGCATAAAATAATATATTCGCAGTAGACTTAATCAGATTGCAGATACAATTATCATAACACAAATAATTTGCAGCTCATAAACATATATCATTCGCAGCTCGTAACAGAATCACATATAATTCGAGTCCACAATAATCATAACTAGATAGATCAAACATCATCAGATATCCACAATACTTTGCATATATTACTTATCAAAAGGTCTCTTACATACCCCAAAACCCAACCTGCACACATAGCAGCAGGGTCCGCACACAACAGGACTGAGGATCTCCAGGCACACAGCCAGCAGGAGTCCTAACCCAATAACCCAATCCCAGATCTAACAGTTCTCACTTAGCATCAATCTCTATTCAAGTCTATTTTACAACTCAAAAAGGTTAAACTACTTATACTATTTTAGCCTACACATCCAATGGTCCGCAAACCGTGGTTTGCGAACTCTTGGTCTACCCTTGACCCACTTACAATGCATGAGGGGCTTTGAACCACCCCAAAACCCCTGCGTTAGACTAAATATAATCAGAAATATACAAAAATGGACCATATTCGTAGCTCTTGTAGGAGACCTTGTTCCAACAGTCCCCCAACGCAATCTTGGGACTCGTCCCGAGTCACTTGTGGTAGTGGGGTCTCCACCTACGCTTGTATGGCTACTCCGGCAATAGAGTCATTTGATCTGATACGGTTTGAGCTGGATACCATTGATGTAGCTGGGGAGCATATCTCCCCACAAAGTAGCAAGCCTAACTGCTCTGCCATCCGTGATCTCCTTTACAATGTAGGGACCAAGCCAATGCTGCTGGAACTTCCTAGGATGCTTTGCAAAGTGGCTATCGTACAAGAGGACCAATTGGCATTTCACGAAAGTCTTTTGGCGAATGTGTTAGTCATGCCAGGATTTATCGCGGGCCTTCTAGACTTGCTGATGGAAATTCGCAATAAACCAATCTTCCTCCAAATCCATAAGCTGCGCTAATTTCTCTTCCATGACGTCTGGTTCTGCCATGTTTGTAAATGCTGTGATACACAGAATAGGAACAATATACCCCATGGGAATAATGGATTCTTTACCATAAACCATCTTGAATGGGGTCTTTCCTGTTAACTTCTTGCAGGTTGTTTGATAGGCCCAGAGGATCGACGAGATGCGCATGTTCCAATCGCTGCGATCAACATTGCATACCTTGGTCAGCATGTGCTCCAAGATTTTATTAAAAGCTTCAACCATGTCGTTGTCCTGGGGATGATATGGCGTGCTCTTTGCATGATGGATCTGGAATTCCTCAGTCAAAGCTCGGATTGTTTATTAACAAAGTGCGTACCTCTATCACTCGTGAGAATCTTCGGACATCCAAACCTGGTCAGGATTTGTTCAAAGACGAAATGTGCAGTGGTATCCGTAGTATAATCCTTTATTTCTTGTGCTTCCGCCCACCTGGTTACATAGTCGGTGGCCATAATAATGTAGCGCACACCCGTATTTTTTCCTAGGGGGTTGATAGGCTCGATGAAGTCGATAGCCCACTTATCAAATGCTTGTAGGGCCATTTGTGGTTGAAGGGGCATTTCATCTCTACGGGATGGCCTCCCAGCTCGTTGGCACATATTGCAGACTTTAAAATAGTCGTGGGCGTTAGTATGCAAGGTTGGCCACCATAACCCAGCCCTCAAGATCTTCTAGGCCATTGCTTTCCCTGCGTAGTGACCTCCTGCTACGCCGTCATGAGCATCGGTCAAGACAGCATGCCTTTCTTGCTCCAAAACATATCGCCGCAATACTTCATCTGCCCCCATCTTATATAAGTGTCCTCTGATGATGGTAAAGTCTGTTGCCCGGGTGACTAACTCTTTTTTCTATTGTACAGAGTACTCTGAAGGTGTCGTCTCGGTAGTGAATAACTGAATGATATTAGTGAAGTGTGCATCAACTACCCTGATAGCAAATAGTTACGCATCAGGAAATTCGGCTTCCAGGTCGGTTGGCTCCTTGCCACTCTCTATTCGGGACAAGTGGTCCAGCCCAACATTAAAGTTTCCCAGCTTAACTATGATTTCAAATTCATACTCCTGAAATAGCAGTAGCCACCGTCATATTCCCCCCCCCCAACACAGGCTTATTGATTAGGTATTTTAAAGTTGAATGGTCTATGAACATTTTGAAGTGACCTCCTAGCAAGTAATGCCAATATTTCTACAATGCGTAAACCATGGCCAATCCCTCCCACTCGATGGTGGAATAGTTGTGTTCCGCTCCAGAGAGCTTCCTAATTGCAAAGGCAACCGGATGGTCAATATCTCCTTCCCCTGGCTGCGTAAGGACAACCCCGAGAGCAATTCCTGACACATCGACATGAACATGAAATGCCTTCTCCCAGTCCAGAAAGATGAGAATAGGTTCTGAGACCATCTTTTCCTTTAGTAGCTCGAAGCTCTTTTGGCATTATTCATTCCAAAAGAATGAAACATCCTTTTTGAGAAATTTTTCCATAGGGGCAGTAATCAACGCATAGGCTTGAATGAATTTTTTGCAGTAGCCCATGTGTCCAAGGATCGAGCGAAACGGTTTCTCCATGGTTGGTACTGGAAAATTTATGATAACTGTGATTTTGGCAGGACCTACCATGAGTCCTTGCCAACAAAGTATGTGGCTGAGCAAGATTCCGAAGGGTACGCAGAAGATACACTTCTTGATATTTAGGGAAATTAGGTGTTTCCTGCAGGCATCCAACATCATGCACAAGTTTGATACGTGTGCCTTGACCAGGCTAAAGACATTCCAAACATTGAAATATGCCTCAAGGAACTTGTGAATGAATTCTTTGAACACTGCGACAAAGACCCGGGAGAAGATCGCAGGGGCATTTTTGAGTCAAAACGGCATGACAGTATACTGAAAAGATCCCCACTCAGTGGTGAACTTGGTTTTGCTACGGTGCTTAGGTCTGATTCTTATTTGATGGTACCCTGAGAACTCGTCCTTGAAAGAGTATGCTTCCTGTCCTCCCACGCTGTCTAAGATTTTGTCTAAGAATGGTGTTGGTAATGGATCATGAACATAGGCATCGTTTAACTTGTGTAGGTCCACACAAGTCCGAATCCCTCCCTTATTTTTTTTCTCATGATCCACCATTAGACTGACCCAGTTTGATTGTTCAACAAGTTCGATGATCCCTGCCGCAAGAATTTTATCGAGCTCCTCCTTGACCTTCTACTTATATTTTGGGTTCAACCTATAAGGTCGCTACTTTATGGGCCATGCATCAAGTTTGAGAGTGATATGCATGACCCATAAGTCCCCCATGATCCCCTTTAGCTCAGAAAATTTTGTAGGGAACAAGTCCTGATATTCTATAAGTAATTCAGCCACTTTACCTATTGTATTCTCATCCCAGTAGTCTGTGATCTTAGCCAATTTAGGGTGCTCTTTCATTCCAATGTTTACTTCGCACAGTTTGAGAGGTTTAGTGACATCCAATTCCCTTAGTGGAGGTCCTTCAACGGCATGCCCCCCTTCTAACTCAGGGATAGAGACAGATCGTGGATCATCTTCACCTTCCTCACTTGCTAAGCTGCGGGAGTTGACAATATCCTGCATTTGCGTTTCCCATGTCAGCATTCTGAATACTATAGAAGAGCTAGTCTTTCCAAACATGAACATACATATGTCCTGCAAAGCTTCATCAAGCGCCTCGGAACCCCCTATAAATCCAAATGTTCCTATAAAGTCATTCTTCAAAGTTTCCCAGTGGCAGGTGCGCTGATGTAGCTCTGTGTCTAGGTACCAGGCAGTGGGGATTGGACCCAATGCGTGAATGAATAAGTGAACCAACTCCCCTATAGTTCGGTTGTCCCTCAACTCCATCCATGCAACCACATGTTCACGTGGATCCTCTAGGTTGAGGAATAGCTTGACCCATACCTCCATTAAGGTCTCAAATCTCAAGAGCATCCTACCCCGACAATCCTCCCATGTCGAGAATTCTTCCTTATGCATTTCGCACCATCGTGCAGGGGTTTCACGTATTTCTAGGTTAAGGTCCCATAACCTTCTTTCTCTAGGAACCTCAGGTTCAAATGCCCGCAGAAAGTCCCTAACATTACCAAAACCATCAAATTAAGGTATTTCAAGTATTGCTAGGTTAAGGGCCCATAACCTTCGTTCTCTGGGAATCTCGAGTTCAAATGCCCACAGAAAGTGCCTAACATTACCAAAACCATCGAAAAAAGGTAGATCTCTTACCTCGGAGGAGATGCAGCGGAAGTTCTTTGTTAGTATGAATCTTTTGTCGAAGTGTACGAAAAAAGAACACTTTAGCTACGCATAAAAAATAGCCCTAACATCAAATATGGCTGCCAATATCTTCAAATCTGTAGTTAGTTGATCAAGACAAATGCTACACAAATCTAGATCTATGCATAAAAAGACATTATGCAGTGAAAATAAGGTTTTTCTTCATGCATCCAATAGACAAGACAACAACAATATTTTTGAAAGAATTTTTACATTAAGGGCACTTGAGAGGAAAACAAGAAAGGTGTTTCCAATTCTCCTCGGCATTGGTCTTTGAAACCCTCAAACATCAAAATTCATTTCTCTCTTGTTGGTGTAGAAAACCCAGACAAACATAGAACTCAAAGGGAGCTCACAAAGCAAGTGATGAAGAATGTGACAATGATAATGGCTCAAAGTCAGACCAGAATATAGATCCAAAGTGATCTAATATGCAATGAAAGGTGACAAATGAATGGAAAAACCCTTCTATTTATAACAAAATATTGAGTTAGTCTAGATATTGGTGCATAATTAAAATATTATTAACCAAATCAAGATCCAACTTTTATGGAATATTTTATTATATTTGTTGGAGGGAAAAGGAATTTGACTTGGGTCAAATCACTTTATTTGTAAATAATAAATAAATAAATGATTTATTTATCATTTTAAGGATGTGGTTGAGTAATAATCAAATAAATAATGATTTATTTAATTATTTAAGGGTGATTTAGTCATATTCAACAAAGAATACTATTTAAATAAGGTTTAAATAATTATTCTTAGGAAATAATAAGATAAATAATGATTTATCTAATTGATTTTTTTTTTGGTTAACATGACCAGAATAATAATTAAATTATTTTTAATTATACTATTCATCAGAAAATCAAACAAAATATAGATTGTTTAATATTTCCTTCGTTTCTTATTTAGGACCATAAACAACCTAATAAATATAGAATATTGGTTATTTATATAGTGAAAGAAATTTTACTAGGTAAATTGGTTCTACATGGTGTACCCCGTCCATCTAATGATAATAGGTTAGATGACCAAAAAATGGTGTAAACAGATTGCCCCCCAAAGATGCGAAAAGCAGGAAAATCATTGAATTAAGGATACCAGAAGGAATCAATCACTTACATCAAAGGAAGTTCAGAGAGAAATGTATGTCTAATAAGTTAAAGAATCAGACTGGAGGAGACGAGACTCGCAGGTGCAACAAGTCTCTTTTTACGAGAGGGTACCTGTGCTGAAGGCGGCGGGGGAGGCATACCTATGCCCGCCGTGACAAAGTACAAAAGAATAGTAAAATAGGATCCAAGGAACAAAAGAACCGAATCAGAAGTATGGGATGCCAGACAACATGAGCCAGATAAAAGATATAATGAGGAATTCCACATACATGTTGTGCCTAGGATAACAGCCAGGACTTATACAATAATATTTGAGTACATGAGATACAAATACGACCCAAATTCCCCCTACAAACGGGGAAGGGCTAGAAACATCTAACTGATACATGAAAATCAAAGAGGGGATGCAAGCGGCTAAGGCCAACATCATCAAATATATGGAGCTGCAACGAAGGCTGAAATGAAGAGGTCTTCCGGGCATGTGGGGGGCTACTTGCACGGCCACCCCCCCATGAGGGTTGAGACATCTCACACACACCCGAGAATCACCACTATCTGCTACGGCATCACTAGACCATCAAGTATACGAATCTCGATCATGCTGAAAGGAGTTGGAGCTGAGAAACAATCAAGTCAAAGGGTAATGAGAAATCCCTTTGCCTGATCCGAGGCACCGAACAAGTGTGAAAGCTGGAACCAAGTACACCACCCTCTAGACCTGTCTTCTGGAATGAATGAGCTAATGTTGACAGAAGGAGGTCCACCATAGTTGAGGCAATAAGGGATCCTCAACTAAGGCATGAGAGAAAATAGTAGAGCGACTAACAGACTAACACTAATGATGATGATGAAGTGGGGGATACTGAGTAGTGAATGGATGACTTCCCTTTTTAGAGCATAAAGGGCATGGATGACTTGGCAGCGATTGATACAATATCATGAGGGATAGGGGATAGTGGGGCTAAAAGCCATAATGTGCGACATGAGAGAGGTACCAAGCAATGAAGGATGGAGGACTATGGCAGGATACAAAGGGACTCGGGATAGACTCCATGAATGTGATGATGACTCAACTCGGATGCTATAAACAAGGGTGACTCAATGGTGCTACCACACAGTAAAGGTCTAAATGAGGGACCATAAAAACATGAGTACAAGGGGGTATCTCATGACGAAAATCGACAAGAACGAGGACAAGTAAGGAGGCAAAGTGGTGCCCCAAGTACAAGTGTTGTAAGTGAGGAAATCCAATTTGGAGGAGAGGTGAATAGATCCTTCATGAAAAAAATGTGTCCTGGTGAAGTAAAGGTACTAAAAACTAACAGGTACCCAGAGCTCATGAACAGGCCAAGTCGCACTTTTTGGGGTCCATTCCGTAACCTAGGTAGCAGGTACTGGGCAGCAAACTACAACCTGTCCCAGGAAATGACCTGAAAAGTGTGACCTGTTAGAGAAAGGGGGTTTCAGTTTTGTTTTTAGCTGAGATCTGGGATTTGTATGGTTGAGGGGCCTAGGTGCCCCCAAGCATGTTGTGGTCATGCCAAAATGTATTTAGGAAAAGGGGAATCTAAACACATTTTAATGATGTGGTGCGCCATTTGTTTTCATTATGGCTATGTAGCTTGAGAAAGGAAATGGAGGATTACCAATCTCTTTTAGTACTACATATATGAATCAAATGGACTTTAAGTTTCTAGGTTGGCATACCTGGTGTCACTATCCCAAAAAGAGGATTTGGAGATAATGAACTGATGCTCTCTTAGAAAAGCTATAGGTTGGTCAAAAACAATATCTAAGAGACTGGGTTGCTGATGTAAGATGAAGGAACGATAAGGGGTATCATCCCTAGAGTGATCTGAAGTGATATGGGACTCTAGAGGTTCTTCTAAATGTGGAAGAATAATGGTACTAGAGTCTACACGACCAGATACACTAGGAGAGTTGTGGAGAATTGATTCTCTTAGTCGCTCAAATATGGGTGCCCCCTTACCCAAACATTGGGTTTCAATGTAATGGCCACACAGTGTATGTGGTGCGAACGCATGGGGTCGATGTAAGGGGGAATAGATAAAGTCAGGGGAGGTGATTCCTTCCATAATGTCTTCATCGTGATAGAAGATGGGGTGACTGGTGGAAGAAATACCACCGGATGCAGCGAAGCTACCTGAATCATAATCATGAGAAGAGAGGGTCACATGTGCATCATCACAAGGGGTGACAGAAGAGTAAGCAGATAAAGGATCTACTGATGTTGAGCCCAGGGTGATCGCTGAAGGGGGGTCGAGCGAAACATCAGGGGAAGTCTCCAAGGGGACTTCCACCAAGGGTCTCATGGATGATGATAGGTAGAGGATGGTGGCAGCAGGCTCCGTCATCTCGACATCGGGAGGGGGAATGTCAATGGGAGTGGGTAAATCCTCAAGCTAACATGAAGCATACTGCGCAAGTATGGGAGAGGAAGATTGATTTTGTTCATTCTCATACTCCCGGACTACCTCTAAAGAGGCGCGGTAATGTGTCAGGTGGGGACAATGGTGGGAATAATGGCCATGGACACCACACAGAGCAGATGGTTTGTTGGTGTGAATAGTCTTTGGGTTCTTGGTTGTGGTCGAGGAAGAAACAAAGGTTTCAGGGACCGTAGACTAATGGAATGAGACTTTAACCATGGGTTTAATACGGGGCAACTCGGAACAAGTATGGGTGGCATGACCGATGACATCACACAAGGTGCAAGGCTTTGCAGGTGGAGGAGGGGCAGGGTCAGTCGGGGTGGCCTTGTCTTTGGATGCCCCCTTGCAAGCTTTTCCTTTCTTTCCCGGAGCTGGCCCAATAGGAGAGGGGTCTTGTTGAGGTGTTGATGGCACGGTAGCAACGAAAGAAGCTAGGGGAACCAGTTGAACTGGTGTCAAAGCAAGGTAAGGTTTGGGGTGACCAGATGAAGTGGCGGCTAGAGGATCAAGGTACTAGATGGGTATACCCAAGGTCAAATTGTGGAGGGAGAGGGTGGCCATGATGGGGACCGAATAGACTCCAGGAGGGGGAGCAAGGAAATGTATTTGACTAGCGGGGTAATGGCTAGGACGGATGGCTCCAAGATGGTTAAGACCTGGTGGAACCGACCCAGGAGGATAGAGGGGCTCATGGGTACTAGTTGTAGGAGAAGGGGCAGAAGGAAGAGGTCCGGCTGGCTGACGCGAAGGGCTAGGAGCAGGTTGCGGTAGGCGAGGTTGAGGTTGCTGACTAGCAGAAGCAGGCCACTTAAGGTCAGCCTGAGACGATTGCATCATGCAAACATTTGCTAAGCTTGGATTAGAGACAGGAGGAGGAGGAAGACTAGGGAAGGTTCCAAGAAAGGAGGAGTCTTTATAGAAGCCGGGGGAGACACTGGTCAAAGAATCAATGGTTCGCTTATTGGCTACAGAAGAGATGGTCGACTCAGGGGAGGTTTGATATTTTGGCTCATGATATGTCAACTGGTCAATGGTTACTATCTTTCCATTATGAGGGAAAAACATCGTGGTAGACCGCGGATGGGACAGAAGACATGGCATAGGTGTAGCTACGCCCCAAAATAATTTTATAATCAAGAGGGGTGTCAATGACTTCAACATCAACGCAAAAAGTCTTGCCTGCAAGAGTGATAGGACAATTACGGAAGAGGCCAATGGGTTGGGAGGCGTGGCCATCCCAC
>JAXQQM020092510.1:0-10414 GCA_034641835.2 Pinus albicaulis | reverse complement strand
CTTCTCCAGCTCCTTTCAGCATGATCGAGATTCGTATACTGGACAGTCCAGTGACCCAGCAGCAGCTCTTGATGATTCCCGGGCGTGTGTGAGATGTCTCAGCCCTCATGAGGGGGTGGCCCTGCAGGTAGCCCCCCCCATGCCCGGATGACCTCTTCATTGCAGCCTTTGATGCCGCTCCAGATTTTGATGATGTTGGCCTTAGCCACTTGCAGCACCTCTATGATTTGCATGTATCAGTCAGATTTTGTGAGCCCTTCCCCATTCACAGGGGGCATTTGGGTTGTATTTATCTCATGTACTCAGATATTATTGTACCAGTCCTGGCTGTTATCCCAGGCACAGCATGTATGTGGGATTCCTCATTGTATTTTTATCTGGCTCATGATTATGCCGGCTGTACTCTATGGTTCGGTCCCTTGTTTACTGGACACACTATTCTTTTGTACTTTGTCTCGGCGGGCATAGGTATGCCTCCCCCGCCGCCTTTAGCACAGGTACCCTCTCATAAAAAGAGACTTGTTGCACCTGCGAGTCTCGTCTCCTCAGGGTCTAGTCCTTCAACACACTATCTACCTCACATTTCTCTCTCTGACATCCCTTTTGTTGTCTAGTGATTGTGTTCTTACAACGTACTTCGGTCATACGATTTGCTCCTGACACTCACACGCTGGGGGGCAATCTGTTACACCATTTTTTGGTCATCTAACCTTTCATCATTAGATGGACCCAAGTACACCATGTAAGACCAGGTTTACCCCAAGTAAAACTGCTTTCACTATGTTAATTAGGAAACCCCAAAAGGAATAATTAATTAAACCATAATTTAATTATTATTCCCAGTCATGTTTAACCCAAAAACAAAGAAATTAATGAGATAAACCCATAAGTTATCTTATTATTTTCTAGGAATGATTATTTAATAATATTCCTTGTTAAATATGACCAAATCAACCACCATTAATCAAATAAATCATTATTTATTTGATTATATCCCAACCACTTCCTTAAAAAGATAAATAAATCATTTATTTATTTATTTTCACTAATCAAGGGATTTGACCCAAGTCAAACACCCTTTCCCTCCAACAAATAATAATAAAATATTCCATAGAGGTGGATCTAGATGTGATTAACATTATTTTAATCATGCACCAAGATCTAGAAAGACCCAATATTTTGTTATAAATAGGAGGGTTTTCCCCTTCATTCTTCACCTTTTGTTGCATACTAGATCACTCTGGATCTATACACTTGGTCTCATTTTCTGCCATTTTTGCTCCCATTGAGCTCTATTTTCTTCATTGGGTTTTCTACATCTACAAGAGAGAGAAAGCTTAGATCTGAAGTGCTGAGGACTACAAAGAACCCATCCCATTGGGGAGATCTGGATACACCTTCTTGTTTCCTCCCAGGTGCCCTGTAATATAAAAATTCATTCAAAAATCGTGTTCTTGTCTTGTCTGTTGGATGCATGGAGCAAACTCTTTGCTTTACTGCTTAATGTCTTTCCATTTATAGATCTGTTTGTTGCAGCACTTTAACTACTAATTGCAGATCTGAAGATGTTTTGCAGCCATTATTGTTGTTAGGGCTATTAGTTATGCGTAGCTAAAGTGGTTCTTTTTCGTACGCTTCGACTCTAACTTCCGTGTGTTTCGGGCCCTATTGCGCAGGTAAGCGACACCAGCCGCACCTGAGACGGCAATTTTTCAGAAAATCTGCCGCCGAAACAGCCGGAACGGGGGGGTCGCACCTTTTGGCCCACAAAACCGCGAATTGACGCACTTTTCAAATTGCTTCATGGGACTAACTCGCATCGTGTCGAACCTCGCGACCGCCTTTTCCAAGATTTTTCCCGCAATTTTTCTCACTCACGCACCGCTGTGGTCTTCCACTGCCTCAAATTTCCGCCGAATTGGCAAGGATCCGATCTCGTTTTTCTCACCTTATGGGGAACCTGCACTTCTTAGTGGCTTTAGTACCCTCCACTTTTTGTGGAAGAGTTTCAAATTGCTTCTACCGTTTGGCTTCGTAGCTTCACTTTTCCAGATCTGTTACCTCACTTTCAGATCCTTTGAAATCAGCCTCTTTTCCTTTCAAATCACCTCCCGTCGTTTTGTTTGGACCTCCTTTGAAGGCCTCCGCCTTGCCCCCCCGGTTTTTGCTGATTTCCTTTTTTCCAGCCACCTTGACCTCTGTCTCTTGGCTGTGACCTGCACCCCTTGTCTGCAGCTTTATCCTCCAGATCTCTGTCCCCTTTGACCCCAGATCTGTCGAGCGTCCTTTGTGTGTGTTTCCATAGTTTTTCCCTTTCTTTTCAGCATAGTTGTGAGAGACCCACCTTCTTGGGTTAGATAGATGCATACGTAGCCGTTATTTTTCTGTTATTTCAGCATTTTATTTCTGTTCTCTGTAGGTTTATTTTCAGCTACGTAGCACACTTTTTTCTTGCTCTCAAACAACGGAAAGGGTTTAAAAATTAAAATTAACGCACGCCACACACTGACCCTAAGTGAAGAAGCGCCTGGTTTACACCGCCTGGCAAAGACTCTAAAATCAATTGTCACCGCACCTTATCTTCCCTTGACCTTCTTGATTTTGTCCCTTTCTGCCCTTGTCGGTTTCCTTCTTCCTGTCATCATTGCGCCCCCAAGGCGCCTTTCCCGGAGACTTCTTGGCCTTCACCCTCAGTTTCCGGTTGATCGACCTGCTCCGCACCGCCGTCCTCGAGCCAGTCCACCTTCGAGTCCGCACTCCGACTCCTCTCCTGATTCATCGGGTCCCCCTCCTCCTTCCGGTTCTCCCCCTTTTACCTTCACCATGTCTGGACTAGGGCCTAACGCTAGCGGTTCTCCCGGCCCCAATGCCGGCCCTAATTCTAGCGGAACCATCACAACCACTACTCCGGCCACCCCTGTGCTGCCGTACATTGCAGGCCTCAGCCTCCCCGATTTCCGTCAGTTGATTAATGATCCCATTCACCACAATGCTACCTGGCCCACTATGCCCACCAAGCTGCCCTCTGATATCCCTAAGTTCGAGGGCCTTACCGGAGAAGATCCAACCAATCACGTCCGATCTTTCCACATGTGGTGTTCCTCCAATTCCATTACCGATGACTCCATCCGTCTTCGTTTGTTCCAACGCACGCTTACCGGCGAAGCTTCTAAATGGTATGTCGAACAGGCCACTTTCTCCCATACCACGTTCGAGACTCTTGCCCAAGCCTTCTTGTCGTACTTCCAGCTCCCTCTCCGATACGACACTGGTACGGAGCTCTTGACTTCATTTAAGTAATCCTCTTCCACACGCCTTTCTGCCCATGTTCAGGAATGGCGACGAAGACGGAGCTTATGTCGAGCCCCTCCCTTTGAAGATCGGGTTTACATGGACTGGTTCCTTCGCACCCTCCCGTCTCCCATCGGCAAAGATGTCGTCTCTCACTTTCCTCAATCTGAAGAAGCCGCCCTCCAAATAGCTTTAAAATATGACCTGATCTACGCTCAATCTGGTTATGTTTATACCGTTCTTCCTGACATCCCCAGGCCCGGTGGCGCTAACGCCCCGGGGGCATCTCATTCCGCCGACGGTATTGTCGGATCTCTTTCCCACCCATCTGCTCACCCTCCTATGAGCCATGGTCTCCCTCAGGGAGGGGCCAGCACCTCAAGCAATCTTCCCCCTCCCGGCAACATGTATCCAGGATACGACATGCCTCCTCCTTTTGCCCAACCTCCTGCTTACCTCAATGACGCCCAACCCAACCCTTACTTTTATCCACAGCCTGGTGCGCCAGCTCCTCCAGCATATGCGCTTCCGCCTCCCTTGCCTCCTCACAACCTGCAACAGCACATACAACCCCCTCCAGGGCAAGTATCTGCACAGCAGGGTGCGATTAACCCCCCTTCTTCTCAAAGAAGGCGGCGAGGCAACCAGAACCCATCTGCCCCCGGTAACCGAGGACCCAATTCTGGTATGGACCCTAACACTAGCAACCAGCCTCAGGGCATCCCGCCCAGGCCGGACAGGCCGCTTCGCACAAACAAGCCCCGTTCGTGTTGCGGTGTTTACGGTCACTACACTCACGATTGTCCTCTCTTACCCCAGATGCGACAGATGTGGGAGTCTCAAGCCACATTGCGCGGACAACACGCCTCCCCTCACGCTCCTCCTAATGTGGCCACTACCCAGCCAGCTGTGTTCACTGATCCTTTCCCTCAACAGGGATTCGTGGCTACCCAACCCCCTGACAGCCATGCAGCCACACCCTCGTCCATTTCTGCTTCCTCTGACTACCAGATCCTTATGATGCGCTCCGATTCGTCCCCTTCCGTCGACCTTCACCTTCAAACTCGGTCTCGCCAGTACCCCAAGCCTCCTGCTCAGTCTGCTCCCGAGCCTCCATCTTCAGGTTCTACAGAGCCTCTTTCGACACCCAGCGGCCCCTTACACATCCCTCAACCCAAAGTTGAGGTTCACCCAAAGATTCCAAAGGTTCCATTACACCGAAATGCTGCTTCCGGTCGAGCCGCCCAATCGTACAGTATAGTAGATGATTTGGCACAATCCCCTGCTGCCATTTCCACACTGGAACTCCTCCAGTCGTGCCCTTCCCAACGGAAGGCTCTACTATCTGCCGTGGGCGCTGTTGATCCTGCTGATGACCAAATGATTGTTTTCGACGCCACTCAATCGGACCACCCTCCTCTTCCTCCTTCCGTTGCTTTCCAAATCCCAATCAAAATCCGGAACGCCACTGTATCCCGGTGTATAATTGATGAGGGGGCATCCACCTGTGTGATGTCCGCTTCGGTTTGGAAGCAACTCGGATCCCCTGAGTTGGCCCCTTCCACGATCACCCTTCGAGTGTGGGATGGTCATGCCTCCCAGCCTATTGGCCTGTTTCGTAACTGTCCCATCACCCTCGCCGGTAAGACTGTTTGCGTTGATGTCGAAGTCATTGACGCCCCTCTAGACTACAACATCCTAGTGGGGCGAAGCTACACCTATGCCATGTCTGCTGTCCCATCCGCGGTCTTCCGTAAGATGTCTTTTCCACATAACGGGAAGATAGTCACCATTGACCAGCTATCGTATCATGAGTCATCGTCTCAGTCCTCCTCCGAGACGACCATCTCTTTTGTAGCCAACAAGCAAACTGTCGATTCCTTGACCAGTGTCTCCCCCGGCGTTTATAAAGATTCCACCCTGCTTGGTCCTTTTCCTCACCTTCCCCCCCCTCCTGTTACTGATCCCAGCTTGTCGAATATTTGCATGATGCAATCGTCTCAGGCTGCCCATAAACGGCCTGCCTCGGCTAGCCCGCACCCTCCTCCCCGCCCTCCGCAACCCGCTCCTAGCCATCCATCTCAGCCAGCCGGACCTCCTCTTTCTGGCCCTCCCCCTACAGCTGGTGCCCCCGAACCTCTTTATCCTCTAGGCTCGGTCCCCCCTGGCCTTAACCATCTTGGAGCCGTACCTCCCGGTCATTACCCTGCTGGACAGATCCCCTTCTTGGCTCCCCCTCCCGGAGTATATTCCGTCCCCGTCATGGCCACCCTTTCTCTCCCTAACTTGACCTTGGGTATTCCGGCTTGGTACCTTGACCCCCCAGCCGCCACCCCCCCTGGTCACCCCAAACCTTACATGGCTTTGACACCGGTTCAACCGGTCCCCCTCGCTTCCTCCATAGCCACTGTGCCCCCAGCACCTCCACAGGACCCTTCTCCTGTTGTGACGGCTCCCGGGAAGACAGGCAAAGCCCGAAGGGGGGCAACCCATCACGATCCGGCCCCCCAACATCCGTTACCCCCCCACGACCACCAAAGCCCGCCATTCGATGCGCTTTGTGTGATGTCGTCGGTCATGCCACTCACATGTGTCCTGAATTGCCCCACCTCAAGCTTCTGGTCAACGAGACATTCCCCGACTCTGATCTCCCAGAAGTCCATGTCACTATCCCCACCTCCCTCCCAAAACTCAAACACTTGCGCACAAACCACCCTTGTGCCTTGTGCGATTTTCACGGCCATTACACCCACCTCTGTCCCCGCCTTGACGAGTACCGTTCCTCCTCGGACTTGTACTGCCAATTCAAGGCCGCTTCAATCGGACCAGAGGATATTCACATTCCGCCTCCCGCTTTTAAGCCAACGGAGCCCTCAGTCACCATTTTGTACCTGTCATCATCCATGAGACCATTGGGGAACGTTCCATCTGAATCCTCCCCTGTTGTTTCGCTTGACCTTCCTTCAGCGGTCATCTTGGGCTCAACATCGGTAGATCCGTTATCTACCTACTCTTCGGTCACCCATTGTGACGATGCGCATGTGAACCTCTCTTCTCATGATGATGATTCAGGCCACTTCACCACGTCAGGTAGTTCTTCTTCCACTAGTCACCCCATCTTCTATCACGATGACGACATTATGGAAGAAATTCCCACCCCTGACTTCATCTATTCCCCCTTACATCGAACCCATGCATTCACACCACATCCACCTTGTGGTCATTACATCAAAACCCAATGTTTGGGTAAGGGGGCACCCACATTTGAGCGACCAAGAGAAGCCATTCTCCACCACTCTCCTCGTGTATCTGGTCGTGTTGACTCTAGACCCCGTATTCTTCCACATTTAGAAGAACCTCTAGAGTCCCATATCACTTCAGATCACTCTCGGGACGATACCCCTTATCGTTCCCTCATCTTACATCAGCAACCCAGTCTCTTAGACATTATTATTGACCAACCTATAGCTTTTCTACGAGAGCATCATTTCATTATCTCCAAATCCTCCTTTTGGGATAGTGACACCAGCTATGCCAATTCGGAAACTTAAAGTCCATTTGATCCCTATATGCAGTACCAAAAGAGATTGGTAACACTCCATTTCCTTTCTCAAACTGCATAACCATAACCAGAACAAATGGCACACCACATCATTAAAATGTGGTTAGATTTCCCTTTTTATAAATACATTTTGGCATGCCCACAGCATGTCACACAAACTCAAAAAATGGGGGCACCACCTGCCCCTACATACATCACTGGGGGCACCATACGCCCCCCATACATAGACTTACGACATGCCCATAGCATGATCCAAAAACTGGGGGCACCATATGCCCCCCCATACATTCTGGGGGGCACCACTTGCCCCTACACACATCCGAGAGGGCACCATATGCCCCTATATCTGGCCAATACACGACGAACGCCCTGATCCACCTGGATCTCTGTCCGAAGTGTTCCCAGATCCCTCTCTCTCCAGTTGACCCGCAACTCTGCCATACTTGCACAACCACATTCTTTTTGTCAGGGTACAGATCGGGAAAACCATAACCACACACCACAACCCAACTCCCAGCCATCAAACAACACCAAGCCCTCCTCGTCTCCCAGGTCGCAGTTTTCTGCCATTTTCTGGACCAGGTCGCACTTTTTGCCCCCAAACCTGCGTCCTGGGTCGTACTTTTTGCCCCAAAAAGTGCGACCCGGCCATAGAGATGAAGGAGGGGCTGTTTCTGGGGGTTTTGGGCCCTACACTGCAAATGTCATCCAACAACATGCAAGAGCAAGGTTAGGCCTCGTACCTCCAACTGACAGATCTCGCTTCCAACGGTCGGTTTGTCCGCTACGTTCGCCGCAAGATTTAGGGCCTTCTTTCCACATTCACCACAACAACAATAGCACATGAATGATTTTGGAGGGAAAACTGCCTCATTCAAGAGAACCCATGTTTCTCCTTTCGACTGCTGCAACCACACCGTAGCCCCGTTCGACGAACCGTCAACACCGCTGGACAGATCTCACCAAGCTCTCACATGGGTTTTAGTTAGTTTTTGGTGATTTGATACTTCACCCGGACACATTTTTTCCACGAACGGTCACTTCACCGCTCCTTAAAATCGAATTTCCTCACTTACGACACTTGTACTTGGGGCACCATATCGCCCCCTTACTTGTCCATGTTCGTGTTGATTTTCATCATGAGTGCCCACCTTGTACTCATGCTTCCTTGGTCCCCCATTAGGGCCTTTACTGTGTTTCCACGAAGGGTCACTTCACCGCTCCTTAAAATCGAATTTCCTCACTTACGACACTTGTACTTGGGGCACCATATCGCTCCCTTACTCGTCCATGTTCGTGTCGATTTTCGTCATGAGTACCCACCTTGTACTCATGCTTCCTTGGTCCCCCATTGGGGCCTTTACTGTGTGGCAGCACTATCATGTCACCCTTGTTTAGAGCATCCGAGTTGAGTCATCATTGCATTCATGGAGTCTATCCCGCGGCCTTTTACACCCTACTATAGCCCTCCATTCTTTTTTGCTTGGTTCCTCTCTTGTGTCGCATATCATGACCTTCAGCCCCACTGTCCCCTATCCCTTTCGATATTGTGTCAGTCATTGCCATGTCATTCATGCCCTTTATGCTCTAACAAGGGAAGTCGTCCATTCGCCACTCCATCCTTCCCATTTCCACCATCATCATTAGTGTCAGTCTGTCCGTCGCTCTATTGTTCTTCTCTCGTGCCTTAGTTGAGGATCTCTCATTGCCTCACCTCCGGCGGACCTCCTTCTGTCGACATCAGCACATTTATTCCAGAAGCAAGGTCTAGAGGGCGGTGTACCTTGGTTCCAGCTTCCACTTTTGTTCGGTGCCTCGGATCGAGCCGAGGATCTCTCTTCCTTTTGCCTTGATTGCTTTATCGACTCCTTTTGACATGATCGGGGTCGTATATTGGGCAGTCCGGTGACCCATGAGCGGCTCTTGATGATTCCCGGGTGTGTGTGAGATGTCTCAACCCTCATGAGGGGTGGCCTGCTCGGTAGCCCCCACATGCACGGATACCTCTTCATTACCGGCCTTTGATGCCGCTCGATTTTGATGATGTTGGCCTTAGCCACTAGCAGGCTCCTCTATGATTTGCATGTATCAGTCAGATTTTGTGAGCCCTTCCCCAGTCCCAGGGGGCATTTGGGTTGTATTTGTATCTCATGTACTCAATATTATTGTACTAGTCCTGGCTGTTATCCCAGGCACAGCATGTATGTGAGACTCTTCATTGTATTTTAATCTGGCCCTTGATTATGCCAGCTGTACTCTATGGTTCGGTCCCTTGTTTACTGGACACACTATTCTTTTGTACTTTGTCACGGCGGGCATAGGTATGCCTTCCCCGCCACCTTCAGCACAGGTACCCTCTCATAAAAGAGACTTGTTGCACCTGCGAGTCTCGTCTCCTCAGGGTCTAGTCCTTCAGCACACTATCTACCTCACATTTCTCCCTCTGACATCCCTTTTTGCTGTCTAGTGATTGTGTTCTTACAATGTACTTCGTTCATACGATTTGCTCCTGACACTCGCACGCTGGGGGGCAATCTGTTACACCATTTTTTGGTCATCTAACCTTTCATCATTAGATGGACCCAAGTACACCATGTAAGACCAGTTTTACCCCAAGTAAAACCGCTTTCACTATGTTAATTAGGAAACCCCAAAAGGGAATATTAAACAAACCCATATTTGTTTGATTTTCCCCAAGGAATAATTAATTAAACCATAATTTAATTATTATTCCCAGTCATGTTTAACCCAAAAACAAAGAAATTAATGAGATAAACCCATAGTTATCTTATTGTTTTCTAGGAATAATTATTTAAATAATATTCCTTGTTAAATATGACCAAATCAACCACTATTAATTAAATAAATCATTATTTATTTGATTATATCCCAACCACTTCCTTAAAAGGATAAATAAATCATTTATTTATTTATTCTTCACTAATCCAGGGATTTGACCCAAGTCAAACACCCTTTCCCTCCAACAAATAATAATAAAATATTCCATAGAGGTGGATCTAGATTTGATTAACATTATTTTAATCATGCATCAAGATCTAGAATGACCCAATATTTTGTTATAAATAGGAGGGTTTTCCCCATCATTCTTCACCTTTTGTTGCCTATTAGATCACTCTGGATCTATACACTTGGTCTCATTTTCTACCATTTTGCTCCCATTGAGCTATACTTTCTGCATTGGGTTTTCTACATCTACAGGAGAGAGAAAGCTTAGATTTGAAGTGCTGAGGACTACGAAGAACCCATCCCATTGAGGAGATCTGGATACACCTTCTTGTTTCCTCCCAGGTGCCCTGTAATATAAAAATTCATTCAAAAATCGTGTTCTTGTCTTGTCTGTTGGATGCATGGAGCAAACTCTTTACTTTACTGCTTAATGTCTTTCCATTTATAGATCTGTTTGTTGCAGCATTTTAACTACTAATAGCAGATCTGAAGATGTTTGGCAGCCTCTATTGTTGTTAGGGCTATTAGTTATGCGTAGCTAAAGTGGTTCTTTTTCGTACACTTCGACGAAGAATTCATACTAACACCAGTGAA